>CM061533.1:170806662-171043027 GCA_030545055.2 Neoaliturus tenellus | reverse complement strand
AATATGAATGATGAAATATACGGGATACTATAATATTTTATATTTTCAGTACGGTATTTACATACCATATAGGCTTAGATATGCAATAAGGATTCAAAGAATTAACACATTCGCTGCGGCAAAAAATTTATAGAAGTCACCCGGTGCCTGAAAATTTTTATTGCATAGACGTTGCACTGCGTTTGTGACCATATGGTCCATGCCGGCCCCGGGAGGCATACCTTAGGTGACCATATGGTCCACGCTGCACTCAATGTGTTAAGCTTTCAAATTAAGAATATATGAAAAATAATTTAATACCCCATGGTAATCATTGTAAATGTGCAAACTCTAAAATAATAATAAGAATAATTTTTTCTAGCTAAAATTTATTTAATTATTTTTTATTCCTCATAATAATAGACTAGGTTATTTGTTTTGAGGGCAGAAAAGGAATTCAAAAATATCAATTGTAAATGAGGTTTGAATAAAAGCTAATAAAAAAACTTAATAATTAAAACTTAATTTAACAATAATAAAAATAAAATTAAAAAAAAAAAAACTACACACAAACTATCAAGCAGGAAAAAAAATTTGATTGATAAAAACTAAGGCCTAGGTCTAAACAGTTATGTGCTGTAGAATGATCAAGTGCAAGCGGAAGACAAATCTACAGTGAGCCACGTGATTGGGCGCAACGCAGACTGTAGGATCGGACTGTAGGATTCCTCTGCACACTGAAAAAATCGCCCCCTTTATCAATACCTCAACTGTATTAGGTTAAAACCGGCCATTATACAGTTCTCTAAAGTGATATGAAAGGTAACTTGGAAATCAGGCTGCAGAACAAGCTTTCTAATTTTTTACTCAATTTTTATATAACATCTGAGTTGCCCGATGAAAGTTGAACAGTTGAATTGAGACACCAAGAATTTTCACCAAAAACTTTAAAATTAGACTAATTAATTATAGCCTACCTTGGCTTCAATTAAATTGTCTTTGGCAACTTTAAGCCTTTTCACAGCTTCCTCCAATTTCCCAGATGCATCAACCAGTTTTCGCTTACGTGTGTGTTTCGCTTTGCTGCAAATAAGATAATAAGATAATTAATGGTCAAAGACTATACCTATCTGCTCTTAGGGCTTATCTGATTTTCTTCTTAAAAATTGTCGTGACAGCAAATCTTGCTTAGTGTAACTGTCAGAAGTGACATGCCTAGAACCATGTAAATAAATACTATAGGCCTATTGCATTTCTCTCAAAAGTAAGATTTAACCAGTAAATATTTTAGTTGAGACTTAGTACACACACTCTTAGGAGAAGAGGTCCTAAATTCCCTCAAAAAGTGTAGACACGTTTTACTTAATTCAGGCTCCATGTCAACAAATAGAAAAATTTAGACAGCTATAAATAGACCAAGGTCAGGTCCTTGACAGAATCATCCTCCTGCCGCTCCGTAGCCATGGTTGATTTGTCTAGTGATTATTAATTGCACATGTTATTTTTACTGTGCATAACTTTTGAGATATTTAGCAATAACATTTACTACCTAACCGCCACAGTGTGCTGTAAACTTTATTGAGTGTGTGTAGCTGACCCAGCCTCTGGCAGAGATGCATTCTCCGCAATCATCAATGACATGGCTGACTTTAGACAAGAACTTAAACTTAAAAACGTGTAATTTCCACACTATGTTCAGTAAATACTCTTCTTTCAATTGATGTGTTTCTTATGCTAGTTCAAAATACACTAAAAAAAATAATAAATAAATAGTGGTTACTGTATAACAAACAAGTACCAACTAGAAATTTAGTTTCTATGGTCATGGTCAACAGATAAGCAAATTGCACTTGATTGGATTGTGAATATCATACAATGATGTGTAAAATATAGGGCTGCATATAATATTGAAATGAATTTTACCTGGGGAATGCCCAGAAGTATATTGATGTTCCAATTTTGTCTGTGTCTACCAAACCATCATCTACTAAATTTTGAACAACATCCTTGACTGATTGAGCGATTATACCTTTTTCTTTAGGAGCAATTTTTTCCAATTCCTGAAAAATATTTAATAATTATAACACTATATAGTGAGCAATAAACACAATAATAGTTACTAAGAAATCTCGATTCTAACTAGAGCCTGCTTTTAAAAGATTTCCTCAATCATCTCTTATTCCTCTCAAAGTAGATGAAGGTGGAGTAATCAAGATTATCCATCACTTAAAGTATCACTTTATAGTCTGACCTATATAATAGTGCTAATACTGTTTCATTTTATGTTAAAATAGTAAGCTTTGTAGCTTAAGTACCAGGGGGTCCGAGCTTAAGCTCGGTAAAATTATTACTTTCGTTCTCACACAAAGCTCGTTCGCTCCGCTCACTCGCCCTCTTCCATTTTGAAGATAAGCTTGTTCACTTCGCTCACTCGCCAAGCCGAAGGGTGCTGCACTTTGGTATAATTTTCTTAAACTACAGGTTAAAGATGTAAAACATTGATTTATATCTACAGTTATCAGCAGATTTTTGTTCAATTAATAAAATCTCCATAAGAACATGGAAACTTTGAAGGGCTCTAGAACGAAAACCGGATTTTTCCCAGACATGGGACCAGCTCCAATCGATTTCTAGTGGCCAAAACCCCCATATTCAATTAAAAAAATAAAAAAATCCTTGGAGCGAAAAAAAACCTTACCCGTACAAACAGAGCTTGTTTTAGAGTATAAGATAATTATTTAAGGTAAAATAAATCCTTGACCTTTCTTTAAAGTGTGGCTCATATCAGCCAAACAAGTGCAATAAATATCTCTGTCAAATGAATAATGTTATGCATTAGAAATTAACCCCAACAATTTATATTTACTGTGCTCAAAGTTCTGGTTAAAAATACTCGGTAACATGAAGATTTAAACAGCTTAGTTATTATTGTCAAATGTCAAACCAACGCTTCAGGTTTCACTTACCTTGAGGGAGAAGAATTGTTTTTTCTCATAAAACAGTTGAAGCATCCGCGTTCTCTTCTCTTCTGCACTGACTCCTTTACGTTTTGACATTTTCTGAAAAAAAAAACAAACAAACTGAATCCCTCAAAAAATCTTTTTTATTGATATGTTAATTAAACCATATTTTGGTTTATGGATTTTTGCAATTCCTTCTATAGTTTTGATATTGGCTAACCGAACTAGTTCTTTGGTCATGATATCCTATAGACTAATGCCATTGACTTTGTACACTACGTGAGTAGACTTCTCATAGCATAGGCGTGTGTGAAGCATATTGACGGTAGTGCGATCTCGTGCGGCGTCCATCGAAGTACACGTAACATATGATAGATAAATCAGTATTACCACTCTTCTAAACCAAGGATGAAACATTTTATAACTGAAAGTTATGTTTATGTTTTGGTAAAATGTTTTGGCAGCACTGTAAATTCAGCTGAATAATAACAACATCGATGGCAGCAACTCTGGTGCGGCGTCCACCGAACTTCCAAATTTTTGCCTCAAACTAAATGTATTGGATGAGAGGTCTATTCACGTTAGTGTACATAGTCAATGCTAATGCTATCTAAAATTGTTCTACTTTTATTGATCCTACATCTCAATAACCGTAGTAAGTTGGCCTTTGATTTTTCCCATACCCAAAACATTTTTAAATAAATTATTAAAGTTTTATTCAAACTTATGGTGTAACATGTGGGTTGTTTCAACTAGTGAAATTTCTAAGAATATATTAAGTAATAATAATCCTTTTCTAATTCCAGTGACCATGCTATGAAACAGTTTTTGCTCCATTTGGATGAGACAGTCGCCCTCGGCAGAAAGTTCATTATTCAGGATTTAGACGAAACACATCTCTTCATCTCTGCTGACATTTTGGATGTGCTACAAGCTCGAGTGGATGATTTAATGGACCAGATAAGTTTCCCTCTCGCAGAAAAATAATTTGTCGTTACAAGAAAGATGACGAGTCAAGTAGCGAAAGGAGATCGTGTCTCCGGACGGATCAAGGATGCTAACCAACGAAGGGTGTTAGATGAAGCGACAAGGCGGCGGCGCGCTCGGAAAGCTTTGGAGGCTCTTGAGCAAGACAACTACCACGATGATCCTCACGCTGATCTGGGTAACTTGAACTTTGAACTTGCTACATTAGTATTACTGTATGCAACTGATTAATTTAGTTATTTAAGTTAGCCCCAGGATAACCATTATCTTTTAAAATCCTAATTATTTTCAATATTTAATAATAAAACCACTAGAGTCCTGCAAACCCGGGCAATGATATACCGAAATTCTGGATAACTCAGTAAGTCTTTCTGAGCAGTGAAGTGCAAGCATTGACTACGAAGTATTCATAGTCAATGTTGCAAGGCACCAGTCGGAGCACGATGTGGTCCTTTGTGAGGTTGAATTTTTTGGTTTTTTGGAATTATGTACATTATACAATAGATAATTTTTTTTTTTTAAAAGAAATTATGTTAACTATGCATACTTTTTCTTATGTTTACTCCTTTCAAGATAACCTAGAATTTTTACAAACCTGCACATCGGTAGGCCAAATTAGTCAAATTTTGTGGGACTCTAAGGTAAAAAAAAATTGCATTTAATGCTGTTAAAAACATTTTGTATAATGAAGTTGGATGAGATTTTTTTTTTAGAAGTCAATTACAAGTTTCTTTTTGAATGATTTACTTACTTAGAAGCATAGAGGTTTAACTCTAACCTATCACAGAAAAAACGATGGGCCAAAAATATCGTTTGTTCATTTTCATATATATATATATATATATATATATATATATATATATATCATCACCTCCAGATAATTTTGCTAGATAGTTATTTGAATGTAGGACTTTTTAAAGTTTGTTCTTTTTGATAAGAATAATATTGTCAAAAACTGAATAAGGTTGATGCCTAAAAGATTTCAATGACATGTTTTGTAACAGTTAAGGATTAAATGAATTTTTATTTTGTAAACCAGCTTTTGTTTGTTTCAGTTATGAGTAAAAAAGCACCAAAATTCCAAGAAACACTGGAATCAAGAGGAAGGAAAAAGAAAACAAAAAGTGCTGAATACTACAAACAGAGGTTTGCGTATACCACATATCCTTACTGTAAAATAGGCTAAATAAACTTGTCGCAGCAGACCTGCATGCACAAAGCATTTCCAGACGGAATTTTGGTATTTTTTTATATCCCCTTAAAACTATGGGGGGAGGGTAAGTAGGTTTGCTGCCATATGGCTTTTGTAAGTAAATTTAAGCTAAACCCTACCATTTAAGTTAATTGAGGGCATCAGAACAGGCGTGTCAAGGTCAAGTCTTTTAATAAACCAGCTGATTTTTAGCGACCTTTTTAGCGAATATGCTAATGACGGTAGTTGCCATGGTAAGACCTTAGCCCAGGACCATGTTACTTTTAGCGAATTTCCCCATAGGGAATAGGCTATTACGGTAGTAGCCATGGTAAGACCTAAGCCCGGGACCATGTTACTTTATCAATTTGAAGTCCCCAGAGGCCAAAAATATCGTTTGTTCATTTTCATATATATATATCTATATTGTCCGTGGTACTGATAACTTTTGACAGGGACCTCCGATTTTGATGAAATTTGGTTTGAAGGTGTAGGACCAGGTCTATTTTCACGAGTTCGCAAACCAGCATTATCGGGTAATGGGACGGGGTTTTATGGGGTTTCAAGAGGGTCAAAAAAGGGTTTTTGGTATTTTTTAACATAAGTTTTCAAAATTCCACAATTTTAACTAAAACAATTTAAAAGAGCTTAAATAACAAACAATTAAGTATTTTGAATTTTTTACATTGCTTACCAGGTTATGGAGAAAATCCAAAACTAGGTTTTCCATATTATTCTTATGAGGAATTATGGCGGCAAACCTACCTACTCACCCCCATGGGGTTTATGGGGAAAATTAAAAAAAAGTCAAATCGAGTAACCAGATGTGCTGCAATGGGGGTATTTTCCTATTTAGCTACATGTTAAATTCATTTACTATAGTGAATGTAAAAAAAATCAAATTTTATCATGTTCTGGCATTTTTTATTTTTCCCATAAATACCGTTGGGTTGAGTACTAGGTTTGTGATATCAGTTTTGTAAGCAAATGATTTTCGACCCATCCTAGTGAATGAACAAAGACAAAGACAAAAATATCTTTATTTAGGCCTACATATACGTAGAGTACAGTAATGGCGTCAATATTTCAGTTTCATCAGTTAGGTTCAGGTATTCTTCAACAGAGTAGAACTCTCCCTGCAGCAGCCAGTCAAGTAGAGATTCTTTGAAGGTTCTGTTGCCTTTCTGTTGTTTCAGTTCAGGTGGAAGGATGTTGAAAAGTTGAACTCTGATGTAGGTAGGCTTTTTTCTCGTACCTAGGCAGTTAGATGATGTGTGGAATGTCTGTAGTTTATTTTGTTCCTAGTGTTATAAGAGCGTGCCTCTGAAAAGTTGGTGAGTCCTTTGTTGGCTACATGCATTATTACCTCGACAATGTACAGGTTAGCTACTGTTTGCAGTTTCAGCCTTTTGAATACTCCCCGGCAAGAGTCATGAAAACCACCTAAGTTTTCAATGATTCTGATTGCTTTTTTTTTTTGAAGAAGCAATACCCTGTGTAGATTTCCCTGAGATGAGAACCCCCAAACAATCAGCCCATAGCTCATTTGCAACTCAAATAGTGCAAAATAAGCTGTTCTTGAAGTTTCTGTGTTGCTAATGTGTTTGAGTCGTCTGTTAACATATATAGGGCGGTGCTAAGTTTATTTCACAGCTGGTCTACATGGGGTTTCCATTGAGGTTACAGTCAATGGTGATTCCGAGGTATTTAGCCTCTTGAGATGCAGAGATGTCGGGTAATGCAAGAGCATTTTTTCTTTGTGGCTCAAAGAAGAGCTGTTGTGTCTTTTCTTCATTTAGTACCAGGTAATTTGTTTGGCCATGCTGGCTGCAATATAGGCATTGACTTACAATTCCTCAACATTCTTGTGGGAAACAACAAGGGCAGTGTCATTAGCGTAGAGGAATGCCTCGCAGCTGTAATGTAAAACAGATATGTCATTTGTGTACAAGATGAAAAGAACAGGGCCCAGGACAGACCCCTGTGGGACTCCTCTTGATGTCTGTGCTTGTGTAGATCTGATTTTTTTAGATGAGTTCTTTATTACATGAGTTATCTCAGTAATCTGTGTTCTTCCGCTGAGGTAGCTCTGAAACCACTGATGTGCTGCTCCTCTTATTCCTAGAGCTAGTAGTTTGTCAAGAAGATGTGCATGACTCAGGCTATCAAAAACTTTACTGAAATCTAAGAGGATGCCTGCTGTTGGGGCCCCTTCCTCAGTTGCATCAATTACAGGTTCCACTAGGTCTATTACAGCAGTGATAGACCTTTCCTGAAACCATGCTGATGGCTTGTTAGGATGCTATTGTTTTCAAGGTGTGTAAGCAGCCTTGAGAGTACTATTTTCTAAAAAACCTTAGATAGATAAAATTTAATATGTTCTCCACACTTTCTATGTCAATAAATAAGCAAGATGCAAGGTTTTTGGTTTCACATAAGAATATCATGGGAAACATGTTTTTTGGATATTCTTCATAAACATTCATATTAAGTTATAGATACAAAATACTTGATTTTTTTATTGTTTTCTTTTTTGATTTACTAAAAACCTGTTGATTTTTCAAAATTAAGGTAAAAAAAGGACATAACCCATTTTTGGTCTTTTTAAAAAACAGTTTCACACTAAAATTAGTTCAACAAATACCTATATTAAATTAAATGATTTTTGTTTGTAAAAATATAAATTATTTAGTTAGGTACAATAAGCTATTTGAATATGACGTTTGGTAGTCAAAACACGTTAGTGCAATAAAAAAATCAATGTTTGAAAACGGTACAGTAGGGTCTGACTAATCTGAAAATCCGCTATTCCGAAAACCTTACAGTATTTGGGAAAACACAACATTTTCTTATTAACCTCAGTAAAAAAAAAAAAAAAAAAAAAAAAAAAAAAAAAAAAAAAAAAAACACTGATAAAAAGATTTTTATAAATGAATATTTATGTTTTACAAACATTATTTTATTGCATTTTATATGTTAGTTAATTCGAATTTAAAACAAAAAAGAAAGCCTAAAACAGTAAAACTTTTAAATCTAAATCAATTGGATTTACAGTAGAAGCCCTCAAAACCGGCCACTTCGGGACTGGACCACCGGCCGGATTTCAAAATGGCCTGATTATCCGGGGGTTTATAAAACTGGTTAAACATAGATCTGTATTCATGTGTGGTCCAACAATGAGCTATTAGGATGTATTTAACAATGAAGGGTATCATTCTTGCCCGGTCAATGCTATGCATCAACTTTTTAACCATCATGATTTGCTCCCTCTCAGACGTTGTAGCGCCAAAATGATGATCAGGAACGGACAAGCAGCCGCTGGCAAAGAAACTGCGTTTAACAGACAGTAATACTGGTCTTCTGTCAACGAAGGCCCTAAAGTATAAATGGGACTGTAAAAGCGATAGAATCTATCTAGTGACCTAAATTCCGTGTTATGTCGAAGATCGGGCAGTGAAACACCCAACTAAAAAATTAATGATCAAAGAACAATAGAACACTAACACAAAGTTTTAGAAAATATCCGAAACCAAATCGTTCGGAAATCATCAATTGAACAAATATACTTTAGTGATATAACATGGAACAATGGAACAAGTTGACTCTTGTCAATTTTTTATGTAGGAAACGCCTGGGGCTAAACATTTCATTTCTGGAATACCGCAGCCGGATTACCCAGTTGCTGAACCATCCGAGGCTGGACTAGAGGGCTTCTACTGTAAAACAAATTGAAAATGAAATTGGTTACTCACAGTACTTTTAGTCTCCATCTTAAAAATTCTTTAAATTTATTACTCTCTGATATATCTCTTATTCACTTTTTAATTTCTCCCCCTATACCATAGTATATGGAGAAAGTATTTTTTTCGTCAAAATTTTCGAATTTGAGTTGTTTGTGGATTTATTCATTTTGGTGCCCCCTGAATCCAAAAAAGTGGTTTTTGGAGTGATGTGTGTGTGTGTGTGTATGTGTGTGTGTGTGTGTGTGTGTGTGTGTGTGTGTGTGTGTGTGTGTGTGTGTGTGTGTGTGTGTGTGTGTGTGTGTGTGTGTGTGTGTCTGTGTGTCTGGATGTAAACAGAGCTAGAGAATGCCCCGGTCCGATTTTGGTGAAATTTGCTATGTAGGTAAAAACTCACAATAATTCCAGGCGTTTTTTTCATTTTTTTGAATTTTTGATTTTTAAGGGTATTTTACCCCCCAAAACCCTCAAAAATCGCCAAAAAACAAAATTTCTCAAAAACGGCTCTAACGATTTTGATTGAAATTTTGTGGTTTATTAAGCTTAAAATGGTGAATAAAATGACACCACCCGCATCTTTGAGAAAATGCGCGTTCAAAAGTTATGGAGTAAAAAGTGTTTCAAAAATCGATTTTTTGGATTTTCAAAATAGCTGTTGTCTCGAAATAAATGTTACTTATCACCATTAAATCAAGCTCAAAAAACTAAATAATCCAGTATTTTAAATTATTGCTCTACGTCAAGTGGTTGCGGAGAAAATTCAATTTTTCGTTTAGCGGTAAACGCAGTACGTTGTTAAAAGTCAGACGCGCGTAGGGTCAAACAAGCGCTGCTCAGCTGGTAGCTATCCGACTGAGTCATCAAGACATTAATGTTTAAAGCTTTTAACACCATTTTTTTAGGAAGAAAGTACGGTATCAGTTAACTGATACCGTTTATTGAAAGACAGTGAAAGCAAGTAAAATAAACCGACCAAATGTCGTCTGCAGCCAAACTTAGTTCACAGCAGTGTTGATCGCAAATAAAATAGCCTATAAGTCATTCCTCATTAGGAATCCTACTTTAATTTATATAATTATTCTTTATGGAACTATCTTGTTTCTTAAAAAAAGAGCAAACATCTTTTTTAATACAATATATATTTTTGACATTGGTTTAAATATTGAAAACTCTGTGTTAGATATAATTCACAGTACAGTTGACTCTATCTAATCCAGATACATTTATGAGATATTTAAGTTTAAAAATTTTAAATGCGCCATTTTTAAAATACACATTGTAAAAAAATAAAATTTTTCCTGAAAATGGGCACTTTGTATGATTAAGGTTCATACCAAATATGAACGTAATACAACCAACCATCTGTTACGGAAATAAAAATTGTTATGTGTAAAAAACAAAATGGCAGCTAACAGGTTAAGCCAAAATAATAAAAAATTGTCTACACCTTTTGATTTATTTTTATATGTAGTATGCAACAAAGTTAAATAATAATCCCACATTGATGTAAGTCTCCTTACCATGTTTCAGGCGACAATCTCATATTTTTTCTTGTAAAGATCTAACCAAATGTAATTAACAACAGTTATGATCTTAAATTATTCGTTAAAAGATTTCAGTTTTGTGTTTAGAATACCATGTTTTTATCCAGAAATGCAGTGTAAATTTTTAAATAACTATACACCCTGTAAGAGGTTGATAACAAGTGATGACAGAAAAATTAGTTTATTTTTCCTTTCCACTAGGCTTACTCCAAAATTCGAAGGCACAAAACATGTTTTATGTAGTTTAAGTAAGTAGGCCATAATTTTTTTGTGCAGGTTCCGCAAGACGCTGATGCAGCTCGTGGAGGAGGACCGAGCGTACCACCCCGACCCGCCCAACTACATGTCCGCCCAGGCCATGCCGTCGCAGCTGCCTGAGAGGCACTTTTGTGCCGTCTGCGGTTTCCCCAGCAACTACACCTGTATCCCTTGCGGCGCCCGATACTGTAGCACCAGGTGTCTAGGCACTCATCTGGACACCCGATGTCTCAAGTGGACTGCTTAGTGAACTATGTGTTGATTGTGAACCCGTTTTGTGAATTACTAGTTAAAGATGATTTTTAAACCCGAGTTTGTAATGTAAGGTATTAAATGTGTATTCAAGAATAACATGTATTGACAAGCCTTACAACAACCTTAACATTATAGGGAAAAAGTTCCTTGACACTTCTAATGTGAAATGGTTAAAAACAAAATTTTTACTAACAACACACCTGTGTTTTTTACTTATCTGTGTCAGAATCATTCTCCTTTGTCACAAAACCTTGGTTAGAACTAATGTTAGTGGTAAATTAGCCTAAGAATCACTGAATATTATATATATATATATATATATATATATATATATATATATATATATGTATATATTAATCATGACTATATTACACTGAAGTGAATAGACTTCTCATCCAATGCATTTTGTTTGATACCGAAATTTGGAAGGTTTCATGTTCGCCAGAGGCGTTGCAATCGGTGTTTTAATTTTTCTGCTGGATTTGCAGTAAAAATAAATTATTAAAACATAAACGTAACCCTCAGTTATAAAATGTTTCATCCTTGGTTAGGAAAAGTGGTAATACTGATTTACCTTATCAAATGTCACTTGTACACATGTCATGTTCACTGTGGACAATCGGGTCACCGTAAATTGGTTTCAAACACTCATTCTATTATAAGTTTATTCACTTTATTTTATAACTCATAATTGCTAAATAGAACTTATGTAAAAGATAATTTAAATAATAACAGCTTAGATCTTTCTACTGCTGATTCTGGCTCTCATTGGAGTTTTCTTGCTTGGGACAGACAAACTGGCGAGGCATATCATTGGGATTCAGTGAAAGGACTTAATAGGAGTGCAGCTCTTAGACTTGCTAACCACTTAGGACTCACTGAGGAAAATGTTATTGAAGTAGATTGTGGTCAGCAAAAGAACTCTTATGAATGTGGACTTCTGACACTCATAAACGCACATTTAGTGTTACAACAGATCCTTAAATATGGGAATTTAGTTCCCTCTACCTCTAACAATGGACCTCAACACCAGACCATTGCAAATAGTCTTCTTTCACCTGATTGTGGTAAAAACGGAAAGACTACCGTGTCTGACACGTTTGCTGTAGTTACAAAAAGAGGGTGCAAGAGTAATTCACAAAAAAAGGATAGCGGCCCTTGCTCAAATACTATATTTACTAAAAACAGATTTGAGCCACTGTCTTCTCTGGAGCCTGAAGAAAATAAAAAGAATGAAAAATGTGAATTTTCTCCCAAAAAGTTACAAAAATTTCAAACCTCTGCAACTAAACATGTGAGTGACAAGAAGAAAAATGGGAGGGTGAAACCAAAGACAAACAAAAGTGCAAAGGAAGTTATTGGAAAAATTGAAGTCATTGGAGATAGTCATGGAAGAGGAATGGCTGAGCAGTTGACATTACTATTTCCAAGAAATTACAGTGTAAGTGGTACTGTATATCCGAATGCTAAAATCGATCAACTAGTGAAAAATCACCAATCATGGAACAAGAATGATTTGACTATTTTGCATGGTGGAGCAAATAATCTTTACAATAATGATCTATCAACATTGTATGCTGGAATGAAAACCATACTAACTGGAATGAAGTCCCCACTATTTGTGATTAGCGTACCTTTCTGCAAAGCTTTACCTCCATCTCACAGAGTTAATGAGGATATCTTAAACTATAACATTTTCTTGAATGACATGGCTTACAGTAATAAAAATGTTTACTTCATCGACGGATCCTTGCTCTCCAAGAAACATTATGCACGCGATAGTGTTCACCTGAACTTCACAGGTAAAAATGTAATAGCTAAGAGTATAAAAAATAAATATGACATGTTTCTTAATAAAAGGTCATCTAACCTTGCAGGCATCAACCAGAAGCAATTCTGTACTAGTAATGAGTCTTCCAAAAGGAAAATTATAGAACACAAGTCTGACCTTTTTTCGACCCCTGATGACTATGCCTTGGCCCATTGTGTGGGTGCTGATTTCAAGATGCGAAAAGGAATTGCTTTAAGATTTAAGAATAAATTCAACAATGTGAATGAACTGTTATCTCAGAATGTTGGAGTTGGAGGGTGTGCCTCTTTAAATATAGAAGGAAGGAACATTTTCTATCTTGTGACAAAGGAGTGCACTTATGGGAAACCATCCTATGAAACAATGGAAAAAGCCTTAAGAAGTCTTAAGGAGAAGTGCATTAAACATAAGGTGAAAGTGCTAGCAATCCCAAGAATTGGTTGTGGACTCGATGGACTCAGCTGGAAAAATGTTAAGAACATGATAATGAAGACTTTTCAAGATCTTGACATATTGATTAGTGTGCATGAGTTCAATCCTGAAGGCTTACCAGAGTGGGAGATGGACAATACCAATCAAACCTCTGTAACAACACTAGCTCTTGAGCAGCAGTCTTCTTCATCAGAGAAAAATTCAAAGGATGATATATTGAAAAATCCAATTAATTGCCAAGAACCTAATGGAGTGATTCTGAAAGACTCAGTTAGTGCAGCTAACATAATCAACCATGTTTCTGATGCAACGGTGACAGCAGACAACAAGTCCTCACAGTCAAATGCAGCTCCCCTTCGACCTTTTCTGGGCTTTGGAACTCCTGACAGAAATAAAGCTGAAGAAACTAAACTAAGACTAGGTAAAATTGTAAATAGCACAATTCAAAATAGAAATAGGAGAAATGTTAGTAAACCTGTAAATATAAAAAATCAGTATTTTTTAAGGAAACGGAAAATGAACCAAAAAATTGTATAAGCGGCTCTAATGTCTTCAGTAATAGAAATAGGAATGTAACAATTTTTCATCAGAATATTCAGTGTTTGAACAGTAGGATTGAACCCTTAATTATTACATTAGATGAACTTAAACCAGATGTTGTTATTTTGACAGAGCACAAATTAACTTTAGCTGAAATAGAAAATTTTAAATTGCCTGGATATAAATTGGTTAGCTATTTTGTTAGGGTCTTAAATCAGGGAGGTGGAGTATTAATTCTTGTAGCAGATTATTTCCGTTGTAAAAAAATAACTAGTAATCTGATAGAAACTTTGAATGAAGATAAGGTTTTTGAATCATGCATTGTGGAAATAAAATTAGATACTGTTAAAGTTATTGTAGCTGGTGTGTATCGAACTCCGTCAAGAAATGTAGATTGTTTTCTAGAAAAATTAGATAGGTTATTAAATATTTTACTAAGTTTCAACTGTAATGTGTGTGTTGGAGGAGATTACAATATTGATATATTGGTAGATGATAGAAAAAAGATAGATTTTGTTAACTTACTTGAAACACACAACATGTATTATACTGTTGACATACCGACCAGAGTAACTGACAATAGTGCAACTGCTTTAGATAACTTTATTACTAGTATTGACAGAAAATATGTAAAGGTAATGTGCCTAATTACAGCTCTCTCTGATCACGATGGCCAAATTTTTACACTAATTAATTTTGATCAATCAAAAAATAATCACATCAGGTTGTGGGAATCAAAAAGGACATTTAAGAAAACGGATGTAAATAATTTTATTAACGATTTAGTTAATGAAAACTGGACCGAACTCTATCAAACACCTATTGAGCACAAATTCACTTTTTTTTACAATGTGCTTAAATATTTTTTTGACAAAAATTTTCCAATTAAAAATGTACTCTCTAAATCTGACAGAAAAAAATGGATTGACGATGAAATAAAAAAAGAGAGAGATAACCTAATTCACAATTTTAGATGCAATAGGACAAATAAAAACAATCTTACAAAACGTAGCCTGAAAAAGCAGAAAAGGAATTTCAGAAAACTAATCAACCAAAAAAAGACAAAATATTTTAATAATAAAATTAGTGAATCTGAAAACATTGTAAAAACAACTTGGCAGTTGGTAAATAATGACCTTGGAAAAGTTAAAGACACCTTTTACCATGAAGTTGAATTGAATCATAGAGGTAAATTGGTTTCCAACCAATCTGAAGTTGTAAACATATTAAACAATTATTATGCTGACATGGTAGATAATGTAATAATCCCCAAAATAAATAATAAAATACAAGTAAAACCAGTTTCAGCTGGAATTAATTTGGAAAATCCTAGATTTAGATTTAATACAGTTTCTGAGGAGCAGCTAATTCACATAATAAATTCAGTAAAAAGTAAGTGGTCGTCAGGCTATGATGAGATTCCCACAAAACTAATCAAAGATGTTAAATGGGCAATACTCAAACCTCTCCATCACGTCATAAATTCTTGCCTTATTTCTGGAGTCTTTCCCTCTCAATTAAAAGTCTCTAAAATAATTCCACTTTACAAAAAAGGTAGTAAAAGGGATCCTTCAAATTACAGACCTCTTTCAATACTTCCCTCTTTGTCAAAAATTTTTGAAAAGTGTATGTTGATCCAATTGGCTGATTTCTTTGAAACTAATAACTTGTTAGATAATCAACAACATGGTTTTAGACAGAATAAATCCACAACTACTGCCATAATATCTTTTATTGAATATATAATAAATAAAATAGATAATGATGAACAAGTTGTTACTGCATTTCTTGATTTAACTAAGGCGTTTGAAAGTGTATCACATCCAATTTTGCTTGATAAATTAAGTTCTTATGGAATCAATGGTAAAGATTTGGCTTTAATAAAATCTTACTTAACTGACAGGCTGCAATATGTTGAAACCACACAAATAGCTAGAAACAGAGTTTTAAAAATAAAATCCAAAACTAGACTAATTAAATATTCAGTACCGCAAGGATCTGTTCTAGGTCCATTTTTATTTCTTTGTTACGTAGGAAAACTACCTCAATGCCTCACAGAATTAAAAATAAATAATGAATTATGTCTTTTTGCTGATGATATTAATTTGACAATTTCAGACAAAAATATTAACAAAATTTTTCCAGCAGTAGAAACAGCAATAAACAAAGTAAAAACACAGCTAGGTAATCAAAACCTCTTGCTCAATGAAAATAAAACGACTTTTATCAAGTTCTCATGTAAGAATACTAAAAGCGTAATTGAAAATCCACAATTTCCCTTTCAACTCCAAGATAATACAAAATTTTTAGGATTAATAGTAGATAAAAATCTTAATTGGACATTTCACATTGATAAACTATGCTCTAAATTGAGCTCCGGTATTTTTGCAATTAGAAGATTAGCTCCATTTTGTAATTTAATAACCCTTAAATCTGTCTACTTTTCTTTGATCCACTCCCACATCTCATATGGTTTGGAAGTGTATGGATCAACAACTGTCTGCAATTTGAATAGAATCTTATACCTACAAAAAAATGCTATAAGAACTATGTTACATTTAGATCATGATGCACATTGTAAAAATCACTTTAAAGAATTGGGTATAATGACGGTCTATAGTCTTTATATATATAGAACCGTATTGCATGTGAAAAAAATTAGTGGCACTTTACCTAAAAATATGGAAAAACATAGTTATGATACAAGAAGCAAGCAAAATTTACAGGTACTAAAACATAAATACCCCCGTCGCAGCAGACCTGCGTACTCAGCGAATTTCCAATGGAATTTTGGTATATTTTCTATTTCCCCATAAAATCCATGGGGATGAGAGTTGTAGGTTTGCCGCCATAATATGGGTTTAGTTGGTAAATATAAGTTAAATCCTACCTAGTGATTGTACATACCAAATTTTAAAAGGTTATGGTGTTCTGTTTATTTTCCCCATAAACCCCATGGGGTGAGTATGTAGGTTTGCCGCCATATGGGTTTTGTAAGCAAGTATAAGTTAAACCTTATCTAGATAATGTACATACCAAATTTGATTAAGTTATGTCAATAAATAAGCAAGATATACGCTTTTTTTGATTTCCCATAAGAATAACATGGAAAACACATTTTTTTATTTTCCCCGTAACCAGTTATGCTAAGATAAAAATTCAAAGTACCAAATTGTTTGTTTTTTTAAGCTCTTTTAAATGGTTTCAGTTAAAATTATTGAATTTTAAAAATTAAGGTCGAAAAATGCCAAAAACCCATTTTTAACCCTTTTGAAACCCCATAAAACCCCGTTCCAATGGTCCGATCATTCTGGTTCGCGAACTCAACCTAGTAGATGCTGGCTTACACCCCTGTACCAAATTTCATCAAAATCGGAGGTTCCGTTCAAAAGTTATCGTGTTCACGGACACATAGATATATATATATATATAGATATATATATATATATATATATACATATATATCAATTTGAACGGTGTTTTTGGCTTCTAGGGACCTCAAAACGAAAAAGTATCATGGTCCCGGGCTTAGGTCTTACCGTGACTACTACCGTAATAGCGTATTCCCTATAGGGAAATTCGCTAAAAAGAAGTTTTCAAAAAGAAGCCATCTTACATAGGAATAAAATTTTTTAACCACCTCCCAACAGTAATAAGAAATGAATTAAGTTTTCAAAAGTTTAAAAAATCTGTAAAAACATTTTTTGTAGAAGCTGCATTGTATGATATTAATGAATATTGGTCTATAAAGTGATTATATTTTATTTTTTTTTCATTAATTTTTTAGACTTAATTAAATTAAGTTAGTATACTCATTGACACAATTCATGTATACAAATGTATACTTTGATGAATAAAGGATATTTGAATTGAATTGAATTGAATTGAATTGAACACTCATTCTATTATAAGTTTATTCACTTTATTTTATAACTCATAATTGCTAAATAGAACTTATGTAAAAGATAATTTAAATATGAGTTACAAAACTGGGCTAGTCATCAATTAAGAATTTGGCTTCTTTGTGGTTAACTTTGAATCGAAAACGCATAGTTTTATCTTATTAGGGAATTTTTCCATAGGGAATACGCTATTACGGTAGTACTCTCAGTTAGACCTAAGTCCAGGACCATGTTTTTTTCTTTCATTTCGAGGTTCCTAGAAGCTATAAACATCGTTTGTTAAAATTCATATATGTTTTTTTCGCATGGTAATTTTTATTTTTGTAACGGATGATTTTATTCAAATTATATTTGGTATGAATCTTTATCATACCAATGTACATTTACAACAGGAAAAAATTAATCTTTAACTGTATATTTTTAAAATGGCAGCCATTTTATTTTTTCAAAGTCAAATATAAAAAATCGGTAAATTTTATAAAAGTTTTACAAGACACAAAAAAGTTGTCAAATTAAATTATCTAACCAAAATACGGTACCAATTTTGTAAGTATCTAACAACAAATAATGGATTTATTGTGATTTTTCCGTTGAAATGACTCTAATTTGCATTAATTACAATGCAAAATCAATGTTTTTATGGAGAAAAATCTCAATAACTCCGTAATTTGTTGTCACAGCCAAATTCGAAAGCCAGGATGATTGGATTATGGGAACGGGGTTTTATGGGTTTCAAAAGGTTGAAAATTGTTTATATTTTAAAATACTGTAGAAATAAAATGATCAATAGCAAATTTGAATGACAACAATGGAGAATGTGGGATAGGATTAAAAAAATATTAGGATTGAAACTATGTAGGATTGAAATATTTATGAAACAATATGTCTGTCAAAAACTGAAAAATCCGAGTTGGATGATAGTTTATTTACTATAGTGGTTTAAATACCTTCAACGTAATCAGATTGTTGCTAATGGTAACTAGTATTGATCCTTCCTATGGGATCATCATCAGGCCGTCAAGGATATTTAAATTGGTTATCTCTTCATGTGAAGATCGTTGATGTTCTAAGTTTTACTTAAAAAGGTTCAAAGAAATCAAACAAGAGTACCATAGAACTGAAATATTTAAAAAATCCTTATTATATTGGCAAAATTTTTTTCGAATATAAAGAAATTTAAGAAGAAATTGAAATTATATCCAGTTGAAAAAGTGGTATATTTGTTCGAAGAATTCTTCATTAGAGACTTGATTCAAAATTCTTGTTGTGTTTAGGAATAGTATTGTATGACTTAAAACACGTACTAAATGTATGTTGTTGTCTATTAACAAATAAAAAATGGTGAACTTTACATTAAGAAGTGAGTGTTTATAACAGTTGTTTGGAATAGTCAATTTCTATAAACCAAACCAAAATATATAGGACTACTTAGAAAATAAGTTTAGGCCTAGGCCTAATTGTAAATTAAAGGGCTCGTGTTGCTACAACACCAGATTTATAAACCGGCCCACCAAAAATTTAGTCTAAACCCTTTTATTTTTCCAATGCTCCAAAAATGGCTTTATTAAATGTCACCTTTGCTTGCATAAAGCAGTTCTGTAATGCCCTAGGTAGGTAAATCGAATCATTTGGTGTCAAATCTCAGTTACAAGTAACAAAGTAAATCGAGCAAAAAATAACACTGAATTCAACTCAAAATTTAAATACACCCCGTCGCAGCAGACCTGCGTACTCAGCGAATTTCCAAATTAAAAATATTAATTTTGAGCAGATAAATCTGTAAACAAAATTTAATCATGTGCTCATAAATAGGGAAATAAATGTCTATTCTCCTGATAAATATAGGGAAAGAGTATGCAGGTATGCTGCCATGGGGAACACTAAAAGTACGTTTTTAGTATAAAAAAATTTATCTTGACCATATGAAGCCATAAACTTAGTTTCATCTATATCTGTCCATAAATAAACAAGTTTGCCTATTTTCCATATGAATAACTTGGGAAAAGAGTATGCAGGTTTTTTGCAATGATAAGCACAAAAACCAAGATTTTTTACCATAGATAAATTAAGCTCAACCAAATGAAGCTAAATACCAAGTTTCACCCAAATATATTGGTTAATAGGTGAAATATTAACAAATCCTTATCCTCCATATGATTAACATTGGAGCCCCAAAATACTATGTACTGTCTTTAGATTTTTTAATATCTCGGTAACCAATGGAGATAGAACAAAGCTTCAAAATACTAAATTGTGTGTTTTTTTTGAGCTAAATGAAATGGTGAAAATAAAAATTAAATATTTAAAAAAATTATATATGAAAAATGCAAAAAACCCATTTTTGGGATACAAAACCCCCCAAAACAACCCTTCCGGTAGGTCGATATGTCTGGTTTATGAACTCATCCGAATAAACGTAGGATTACACATCTCTACCAAATTTGGTGTCGATCGGACCGTTTTTACGAGAGTCATCGTGTCTAGGGACACATACATATATACGACATCAAATTTGGTAGAGATGTGTAATCCTACGTTTATTCGGATGAGTTCGTAAACCAGACATATAGACCTACCGGAAGGGTTGTTTTGGGGGGTTTTGTATCCCAAAAATGGGTTTTTTATATCAGTCATTCTAAAAATTTTGAAACCAAAATGTTAAAAATAAAAATAATGAAAACACTATTTTAAAGTGTTAAGGTGTGTACCTAATAGTTCAAACCTAACTAATTCACATATTTTTATTTTTTAATTTGTTTTTTTTACCTTAATTACGGATTGTTACATGCATGCCTTTTCGGATGAAAGCAAACATTGGCAAAGAACAGTTTGTTTGCCATTTTATATATGGTTTGGATTAGCTGTTCAGAGTTGTTTGTTTACATCTAATTGAAGCAACTCCTCTTCTGTTGAATGATGTCGTCTGAGCATTTTAGGTGAGTTGTTTTGATTATTGAGAAGTTTCCTTTGACACGTTTGGTTGTAACCTCTGTTACTAAAAAGATGAAAAAGTTTCCGTAACTACTTTATTTTACATTTTTTAAACAAAAAAATTTGTTTCTTAAGTCAAAGTGACTTAGGGGTCATGTCTAAATTTTTTGAGGTTTTTACACCTAATAGAACATAGATTTTCTTCGGTAACAGAGGTTACACAAAATATAAGTAACGGAGGTTACATATGTTATTGCCATGATATTTTAAAGATATAATCAGTTTTTTAACACTATTTGACTTGTACTGACCTATATTATGAATGTTCTAGTAACATTCACCTCTTTTACGGTCTTTACCGTAGTTTTTTTTACTTTTAAGAGGTTTTAGACTATCTTCTGACTCCCGTAAATATTATAAAACTGGCGATCCTTAAAAACAGGTCTAGGCTTAGTTTATAAATGGAATTATGTAAATTACCTATTAAATAATATTATAGAGTCTATTTCAATATGAAATAGTTTAAATTTTAGGCATATATTTATTTTTGATAGTTTAACAGAAATTGTAAAAGGATTGAAGTTAATATTTTCATTTTTATAGTTGCCTAATCGTAGCTTTCATAAATCTTAGGCCTAGGCTAATAATTCACTTTACTTTCCAGATCATTAGTAAAGACGATAGTGAAAATTGAAAAAAAGCGTTGAGAGCAAGATCGAAAGAAGAAAGGAAAAATGAAACCGAGTGGAAAGAGAGTCAACGAAGAGGGAAGGAAGAAAACTCATGTTTAAAACAAAATTCTGTTCCAAAGAGAATTGTAAAAAACTAGGAAAAATACTTGTTTTTATTGAGTCCATACAAATTGTGTGGGACGCTTAATAACTCCTGGGAATGACATTGCATCTTGCAATTTTGAGTGAAAAAACTTGTGTACTTAAAAACAACATTTTATTTTTTTAAACTAATTTAAATTTTACATTAGGTTATATTGCTTACAGTAGTAATATTTTTCACTCAAATTACTGTAATTTTCAACCAAAAAGTCAAAGTACTGTAATGTAGCGTTAGCAATTTAGACTAATTATTGTTTTTGCTAATAAAAACATGTTATTTCCAATCATAACTATATTACATTTTTATACAATCCCTACAGTATCATTTCCTTACTCATAATTACTTTAAAATGAGCCATAAACAGCCAAAACCACATCTTGAAATGAACAGGTAACCTCCGTTACTCGGGCGGTAACCTCCGTTACTTTTTGTCGTATTATTTATAACTAAATTTCATTAATTGTTTTTAACAAGAGTACTGCAAATAAAGAGCATAACTCTTGAAGAATTTGATTATCATGAAATAAAATTTCTTTGTCATAATAATTCACAGAAAATTAAAGAAATAGTCAAGGAGTCACGCCTTAGCCATGCGTGTGAGTAACCTCCGTTACCGTCTTCTAAAGGTGATATTTTGGATACTACTTGATGAAATGATATTATTTTACTCTTGAATCGTAATACAAACAAAACTTTAACTTGTGACATATATGGTACTAGCTGTTGCCCGTCAGGGCTTCGCCCGTGATTGAATTTATTTTATAGGTAATACAATCGTTTTGAAGAGCAACGAAATCTACTTCCTTGAGAATGACATTGGAACAATGAAGTAGTGTGAGTGGAGCTCTGAAGGAATTTCGCAAAACCTGTTCTTAGAGAGAAAAGGTTTCTTAAATAGAAAAGGCCCTAACCTATGAGCAAATAGGAACGACCATGTCAAATTTCAACCCCGTAGGCTCTACAGTCATATTGAAGACATGTGGGTCGGAGCCCTAAAGAACATTAAACAGTGCTTTTGCAAAACTGTTTCTTAGTGAAAACCTATTAGCAAACCGGAACCTTTACGTTAAATTTCAACCCGTAGGATCTATAGTAGATTTGAGAATTTGTGGGGAGGAGCCCTAAAAAAAATTGCAAAATTGTTTCTTATTGATCACCTATGAACAAAAAGGAACGTCCATGTCAAATTTAAAACACGTTGGCCCTTGATTAATTTTGAAGTCAGGTGAGGTGGAGCCCTAAAGAACTACAAAAACTATATTTACAAAACCATTTCGTAGTGAGCACCTGTTAGCAAAACGGAACATCCACGTTAAATTTATACCCCCTAGAATCCACGGTAATCTTGAGGTTCTATGGGGTGGAGCCCTAAACGAAATTTTTCAAAATTATTTCTTAGTAATTAACTATGAGCAAAGAGGAACGTCCGTTTCAAATTTAAACCCCGGAGGCCCAACAGTAATTTTGAAGTCCTGTGGGGCGGAGCCCTAAAGAACTTCGAAAACTGTGTTTTCAAAACCGTTTTCTTAGCACCCATGAGCAAAGAGAAACGTCCATGTCAAATAACGACCCCGGAAGCCCTAAAGTAATTTAAAGTCCTGTAGGGCTGAGCCCTAAAGAACTTGGAAAACTGTATTTGAAAAACTGTTTCTTAGTGAGCGAGCACCCGTGAGCAAAGAGAAACGTCCATGTTAAATATCGACCCCGGAGGCCCAAAAGTAATTTTGAAGTCCTGTGGGGCGGAGCCCTAAAGAACTTCGAAAACTGTGTTTTCAAAACCGTTTTCTTAGCACCCATGAGCAAAGAGAAACGTCCATGTCAAATATCGACCCCGGAGGCCCTAAAGTAATTCTGAAGTCCTGTTGAAGGGATGTTTAAAGCACTTTTTTGAGCACCTAAGAAAAAAGAGATCACTCCAAATTTCAACCGTGCAGGTTTCCTGCACGCCATTTTAAATTCGTATTTAAAATTGGCCATGCGGATAGAGTTATATTAAAATTTCGAAGGCCTATGGAGCTGAGCCCTGAAGGAATTTTGTTAAATCATTTCTTAGTGAGCACCTAAGAGGCAAGACGAACCTGTGTTTAATGTTTCAAGTAAATACGTTTGGTAGTTCCTGAGATTTCATGATGAGTCAGTCAGTAATCACTCCCCGTCAGGTTTAGCTTGGTCGCTAAGCTCACTCGCCGCAACTATCCTCTAGTTTCTTATTACCAATCTCCCCTCAATAATTTGAATCAGAACAGCTGTTTACAAAATTAATATTCCCTAATGTAATCATATGTTCCAACACAAAAATGTTGCTTCCATAAGAATAACATGGTAACTTTGAAGACGTGTGAGGCGGAGCCCTGAAGGAATTTTCAAAAACCGTTTCTTAGTGGATGCCTACACCCTAAAAGGAACGTCCATACAAAATTTCAAGGTTCTAGGTCTAGTAGTTTAGGCTGTGCGTTGATAAGTGAGTCAGTGGTTTTTGACAAATATATAGTAGATTAGAATAATTAAGTTGCTTCACTTATTTTTTCAACAATATAGTTGTACGCTTGTAACCTCAGTTATTTTAGAATGGCTGATATATAAAAAAATTGGGTATATATATATAAAAATTTTAATGACTACTATTTTAGGTCTCTGGGCACCTCAAAACAAAAAAGTAACGTGGTCCCGGGCTTAGGTCTTACCATAAGACCTACCTACGGTAATAGCTTATTCCTTATAGGAAATTCGCTAAAAAACCTAATACAGGGTGCGGCAAAAAAACCGACCTATTTTCTTTTATGCACCATTCAGCGACAGGACGTCTGAGGGTGGCGGGGGTGGGCTTATTTTAAAGCAAATTGATGCCATTTCAGTAGTCAGTGAGTAGTGGTCGCCTAAAATACATGTTTACATTAAGCATGTCAAATAACACACGCGTTATCGGGGCGTATTTTGTGCTTCTTGTCAGTAAACATTAACATTTCTTTATCAACATTTAAATCAATCATTTGTTTGTCAAAAATTTTTTGCTTTGCATGGTCAGTGGGTTTTAATTACCTACTGAACAATAGCCAATTAATTGGTATGGATGGGGATTAAGATCGAACCACAAAATTTGTCAAACCGAATAGTCAGCCATTTTGCTATCCTACCGATTGGCGTCTTGGACTCTGGTTCAAGATGTCACCGGTTCGATTCCCGGGCTGTCCACAACAATGTGATGGGTTTGGAATACTATCACTTAATAGCATTTAGTGTAGGCTACATTGTTCAATTATCTTAACAAAATTCTTCTGGCGTAGACACGAGCAAATCACTAGGCTTGTTTTCTAACGGGCCGACGAGGACTGTTTTCCACACAGCAGCAAGGACTCCAACTATGTTCTCTGGCGTCCGCGCTGACCTTGGATGGCCTGTTGGCTTCGTTTTCAACTCAAAACAAGTTGATCTTAAGTTAGTAACCCACTGGATAATTGTGGTAGGATTCGGAATTCTAAATGTTGACTTGATTGAAAGAATGCACGAAATGCCGCTGAGTAGCAATGATTGAACCACCAATATTGAAATACGTCTTGATAAGGAACTAGCGTTGCTCAGGCGACCGCTACTCCATAACTACTAAAATGGCATAAAATTTGCGTTCCAACAAGCCTACCCGCACTTTTCTCATATGTTCTGTCACTGAGTGGTGCGCAAAAGAAAATAGGTCTGTTTTTTTGCCGCACCCTGTATTTCAATGTTAAAAATCTGCTGCTAGTGTTCCTTGGTACAAATTTCCTACTCAACCAACGAAATTTATCAGACTATTGAAACCTTTGCTATGAGAAGTCTATTCACATTAGTGAATAAAATCAAAGGTTTAACTAAATCAACTTTCTTTTATATTATAGATATATAAAGACTAATATGACTCAAGACCTGTGGTGAATATGTGACCAGTTTATATCATCTGAATTTTGCCTGCCTTTTGTGTGAAGTCACCTAGAGAATTTCATTACTTGAATTGATGAAAATTCTCAAAGTTAAATTTTCCGTTAATATGATGGTATGGACCTTTTGCATTAAACAACTACACCAGCATTTTTTCAATGTTTCTATGGAAAATGTTTCTATTGCAAATAAAAAATTAACTAACCTAGATGGTTTTGAATAGTTTCTACATATATTTAGAACCAAAGCAAATCCAAACAAAGCCAGGGAGGCTTAATGAAATAACAAGGTTAAAAGGTACTTAGGGGCCGTCCATAAATTACGTCATCTAAAGAAAGGGGGGGGGGGGTGTCCAGATTGAAAATGATGGTATGGTGATATGCAAGGAGGGAGTCCGCTTTGATATGACGTCATTAAAAAAATTATTTTTATATCAAATTTTGACAGTAAAACAATGATTTTTTTTAAGGAGAGCCGGGAAAATGCAAAGCGCACACAGGTAGCCAGCCTATAGTGTGGGGCTCCCCTAAAAACGGGTTTACCCACAAAAAACCTCCTCTACTCTTTAGGATTCTAACCTGAAATTGTTTATCACATTACGTCAGGCTAGCCGGCTTACGCCCGTCGGGCTCGCTCCTTATCCAGCCAATTATCCAGGCCACTTTGCGGACCTGATCGGTTTTCTTTTCCAGAAGGATGACCCGGACGAACTGTGATAAACAATTCCAGTTGCCCTCATCCTCCAAGATCTTTTGGCAGACCGAGTGCACCGAAAATGCACCAAAAATTTGTGTGGCCTCCAGGCGGGGCCCTTCCCAACGGGGGCAGCGGAAAAAGGTGTGCCCCGTATCGTCAGGAACGCCCGGGCAATAAATGCAGTCCGGTGAACCGGTCTTGCCCATCCGGTTCAGGTACGACCAAAAATAATAGCCGTGACCTGTCAAGAATTGGGTCAGGTAGTAGTCCACCTCCCTATGCCGCCGTTCCCCCCCTATGCAACCGTGGCAGGACACGCCTGATAAGTCACACAGCCCATCGTCCTCGGTTGTCATGCTCCCAGTTGTGTTGCCACTGCTGGAAGGTTCGGGAGCACTCTTCTGTTCTTGCCGTGTTCTTGCCAATCTCGCCTTGTCTCTGATCATTTAAAAATGATAAATTCGTACACAATTCAACTATTATAAAATAGTTATCTAAGAAAATACATTAAACTATTTTTAGGCTTGGTTTAATAGTTTATTTTAAGTAGTTTTTGAAAAAACACATTATTTTTACTTCAAACAGAGATTTGTTAAAAATGATTTGTTAAATTTTTCTGAAAGGGGGGGGGGGTCAGACAAATTATGATGGTAGGATGATATTAGGGGGGGGGGGGGTCCAAAAATGGCTAAAAAGCGATGACGTTATTTATGGACGACCCCTTAACCAAGAAGTTTAAAACATATATGTGTAACCAAAAAATTTTAATGGAATACAAGGAAACCAACATTTTTTTTATGGAAAACGTCTTTTTCAGTTACTCTGAAGAAATAGAATTGATATGTTCCGCCCTCATAGCCTTGAGGTTGACCTACTTCTTTGTTTAGGCTGCCTTATAGAAACGCTGTTTTCTTGTCAAACTATTGAAATTGAAGCTTTTAATTTGCCACAACACTTAAAACAAAGTCAAGCACACCAAGTCAATAAGATAGGCTTACCAAGGCCAAATAATTCAAGCCTATCGAGCATACCACCTGATCACATTTTTTCCTGTAGAACCTACTTTGTACCTGTAACTTTCTTCCCTTTTTTGACGTCCAACAACTCCAAATACATTGTTTTCATGAAGAGCTTGCATCTCTTCTATAACAGGCCTCCAGCCAACACTATCTGACACAGCACTTACAAAATGCTTCAAATATTGTGGGAGATTTAATAACACGACCAGCTCAAATAGTGACATTTTCCCTTACATCATCTACTATCTCACCAATTTATACGACCATCTACTATCATTACAAATTTTTCCCTCTAAATCAGATTCATGTCTAGGTTTGGGTACTACTCCTTTATCATCTGATTCCTCCAATGTATATTCCAAGCCTGTTGTAAGACCAGGTTTCAAGCTTACTGTAGTTTCACCAGTTTTATGTTAACCTCAGATTTGTCTATAGGAAAAACACTTAAGTTATCCTACCAGAAAAACGGCTGCCAGTAAAACAGTGTGACCAGTGTAGACACATTATCCATCTCGCTCTCCAAAATACCTGACCAAGATTCCTTCCTCAGCCCTAGCCTCTTCCTCTTCTGTTTTGGTATGTGTAAGGTACGTAAAATTTGTCACTGAATGCTCTGAAATGGTTGATAGGGGATGGACCTGTGCTATGCCGTAGTTCTATTGGAATTTTAACAGCTACATACAACTGATGGACCAAATGTGGTTTATAAAATGCCAAGCAGAATTCATTGCCTTTGCCCACAGACTTTTAGGCGAATTCATTGTGAATCATAGTGCGCCAAATTTCAACCAAAGTCGTCATTTCCCACTCAATACATCCATCCTGCTCTGGTCAATAAGACACAACTGTTTTTTGAGTGATACCCTGTCTGCTGAGAAGGAATTTAACCCTACTGGGAACAAACTCAGACCCCCCATCACTTATGAAGGTTTTCTCTGAATTACCTCCATTTCTGGCTTCAGCTATGAATGTCTCAATACACCCAGGCACTTCTATCTTCTCTTTTAAAAAGAAAACACACCTGAAACGACTGAGTAATCATCCTTTATTACGAGACAATATTGAGCCCTCCAACTGACTTTACTTCCATCGTTCCACATGAATATGCAAGAATTGTTTCTCCAGGCGACGTTGCTCGAACCATCCTTCCTATGCTGTTTACCTAGAGGGCAACTAGTACAAAAAAAGTTGTTGTTTTACACTTTGATATCACTCATCTGCAGCAACACCTGCATCACATGCCGTTTATTTTGGTGTACTGTAGGGCTCATGCCAGATTATTTCGAAGCTTGAGAATCAACCAGACATTTTCTATCGTCATGACACGCTTCCGATGTCCTACTCAAGATTCTACATGAATATTTCCTTTGCCTTAAGCACCGATCACAGCATTGTTTCCTAGAACAATGCTACCTAAAAAAATTCTAGGAACTACCAATACCATTGAACATGGTTCTAATCAATGCAACAAAACAAACCTCAAACACATGGAGTCCCATCCAGGCATTTTGACAGATCCAAGGCAGCAATATACTAGGGCCTACTAGCAGTATCATAACCTTATAATTACAAAGGTAGGAATACTAAAAGGTTTGAATCTAAAAGGTTGCCGGTTCGATCCTAATAAAAGTTAGTAGCTTTTTTAAGGTTCGATTCCGGACCCAGTTGCCATTTGTCATTGGGCTATTAATTAATGATGCTTTCTAACAACTCGTCGATGTTAGATTGTAACAAGACTAGGGTTTGGACCGTTCCCCGCCAAAACGTAAAAAAATGCCACTGGCGTAGATACACCCTAAGAAATACACCCATTACTGTGAGTGAGCAATGATGATTCCCTAAACTCAAGTGTAAAAGAAGAAAGAGTTAAAATGCTAAGAACTAACTAAATAGACAGTAAAAGAAAAGAATGAAGTAAATTGAATAAGAAACTAAATACTGTAGTGTTACTGGATGATGAGGCAATTACAAGCAATAAATTATCACCAGGCAAATAACGAAAGAGCCACTGGTTTTCGTTGGTTAATTTAGAAGGCCTATTGATAGTTAAATGGTGAAAGAAAACGAAGGGTGCAGTTTCATATAGCCCCTACAATACTATCTATACAATACAATACTATACAATACTATACTATCAATACTATACATACTATACAATACTAAACATAATACTATACAATACTATAATGAAAAAATCTGATCGATATGTTTCTATCATATCAACTTTTGATTCAGTCTATAAGTAAATAAAGAAGACAATCATTACAACCAATTACCCCTATTTTTGTTTAGCTTTTCATTCCCACATTTACTATAAAAAAAGTACATAATCTATATTTTATATAAAAGTACATAAACAACAGTACTGTACATAAACAATACATTAAAACAAATACATAACCATAATTTATATAAACAAATTCAAAACACTAATCATAATGACAACTATAAAATAGGCCCTAACATGGTATAAGAAAAACAAATAAGTTAACTTAGGTAGGCCTACTCATTTATTCTTGTACTAGGCCTACTCTCACATTTAAACTTTCCTGGGCATAGGTTGGTTCTTCGTATAAAGCTTAATGGAGATTACATTATGATAGGCTAGTTAGATTTGAATAAATTTTGTAATTGTCAGTAAGTTGAGTCCTAATATTTGATCCGATACGATAGATTTATCGATCTTTTCATATGATATATTGATTGGATCAAATAGATATTTTTATTTGCAAGGAGTGTAGGCGCTTATATGAAACTGTATCCCATGACTATGAAATTCACCCTTGAAGGATCTCTCATTTTAACCTAAAAGCCAATGTATGGCTTGATAACATACAGATATGCCTACCAACTAATGAATTGGCCCTTCAATAATAAATGTTTTGATGTCAAGAGCTAAACGACAATAATGTTCCAAAGGCGAAGCCTCTTACAATCGATCTCCTTTACAATTATCTTAGTTTCCAACTTCGATATTAAGAACTAGGCCTATTCTGCTGTATCACTCTCAAAACACATTCTTACCTAATTAATGCAACACATAAATTGTCAAAAAATAATTCTTACCGAGCCAAACCCTTTAAATGACTAAAACCAAATTTATGAAGACCTAGGCTTTGTCCTCAAAAAAGTTCGTAGATTAAAACCACCATATGAAATCACCTTTGAAACATCATTAAATATTAGAGTTGACCAAATTAAAACTTTTGAATTTTAGGAAGGTCGCCATAGATTTATTACTTTACCTTTAGGTCATTAAATTTTGGTGTCAATCAGGCATTCTGTGATATGGTTCAAATTGATCACAACAGTCTATTGAAGTTATAAACTATTAGACTAAATTTTATTTTTCTACTTACCGTAACCAAAATCTTTGGTCAAGAACAATTTCCTAGATCTCTTCAAAATATAATGTAATAAACTAAAAAATTAAATTTGACAGCATAACATTTTAGGATAAGATCAAAACGAAAACAAAATAATATTTCCCGCCAAGGCCACATGTCAAAATCATCTGTTCAACTGTTCTTCTCGGGGTTAAAAAAATAACTTTTGAGTCACTCAGAAGAATTGTTCAATTATGTAAAACCCAAAGGTATACCTTTGACTATACATATAGTAAGAAATGATTTTCTATTGTGTAAACAGTTATTGATAAGATGACTTCAATATCCAAGATCAGTATAGGAACATCATAACTGCTTTCTAAAGGTCTGTTTTCGTCAAGGAATAACTTCTTCCTAAGGTCATCTGAATAGCTATTTTTTGTATTCCGGATATGAAGCGTCAAAACTAAAACGGAAGTCAAGTTACGTTATAATATTTAACCTTACACAGCTGATTGAAAAAGAGAATGAAGCAGTCTTGCCATGAGTGCGATATTTTTATCGTAACGACACCATATATCTCTATTTTACATTTTTATTATTAGTTAATAACAAACCATTAAGTAATGACCAAATTAACAATTATCAATCAAGGTAAATCCAATACCATAAATTCTATCCTAGTTTCCTTATTTTAGTAATAGTTGAGACAAAACATCTCCCAAGCAAACGAGAACAATTATTGTTGTTTCCTGCAGTGTTGGCAACGGTAAAACGACAACGGGTCGTCGGAGCAAATTTTACCTGCGGCCGCTCCATACCTGCTTTGCGGGGGTACATGTTTCGTCGCCTCGGCTTGAGGCGGGCGACGACACTCAGTCGTACCCCGAGAGGGAGGCTTGAAGTGGGACTGACAACTAGAGATCGATGCAACGTTACTCGTGTAGGAAAGTAGTTGAACTAGCCGAGTTGTGGTTGTAAGATGTGTAATATTGTATTTTATACAAAAAAAGTTCATGTGAACATATGCCTCTAAATGCTTCGTTGAGTAATAAGCGTTAAATTCAAACATCTAAAAGTCAATAAAAATTTTATTAAACTGTACAAATAGCAAAAAATGTTGACAAATTAAATTATTTTACTCTCAATTCATTACCGTCTAAAAAACTAGTTACATCTTTGACTATATACACTAACCTAAAAAGACTTCTAATACCATATGCATGTTTGAAACCTCCACGGTGGGTGGGGCGATTTTCTGTGGCGCACATGAAGTACCCAGTGACAAATGATATGTAAATACGTATTATTACTACTCTTCTCAATTAAGGATGAAAAATTTTATAACTGATGTCTTATACTTTTGTGTGTTTTTGCAGAAATGCAAATCCAGATTAATAATTACAACATCGATGGCAATGCCTCCGGCCCGGCGTACCCATTCGGACCTTCAAAATTTCGGTATCAAATAAAATGCATTGGATGAGAAAGTGTGTATTATAGTCCTGGACAGGCTTATTGGCGGGTGGCCGATCAGCTGTTACAACCTATTTTCTTCGTAAACTGTTTCTAGATCGTAACAATAGCTGCTCCAACCAGAATCATAAAGTAACGGTTACAAACATTTATAATATTGCCAGCTGTTACGTATAGACAAAACATTCTTTCTAACTTGTTATTAAACCATATTAAAAATATTGTTTTAATACATTTTTACCAGCGATATCTTTAAAAAAATATAGTTTATGAAAAACATTTAACTTACACACACGTATTGAAGTGTTAGTTTATCTTTAATGTTGCACTTAACGTACAATCGTGCGTCTAAGAAGGAGGAAGGCACCTCATGCGTAATACTACGCTAAACGAAAAGTGTGATGAACAAGCCTCGCCCTAATTTTCTAATATATTCAGACGTTGTCTAACAAGATAATTTATTATGATTTATAGAAGCGTTACTAAAAATTACACTGACATGAGAAAAATAATGTATTTGAAAATCAGAGTTGAGTTTGGATAATGCTTTGGGAATAATTTTTATTTATAGTGATACAGTGTAAATTCTTTGTGTATAGCCTATTTCTTTTTCACTCACTTAAACAATATAGCCTATTTCTGTCTTTGTTGTGGTCTCATGACGGGTCTCATTAGTCAACATTTTGTTAGTTTTAGTGAAAGATGAAAATTACAAAACTTTTTAGGTTACCGTATCCTATACAACTCATAACGCGTTTCCTCATGTTTTACGTTTCCTATAGCCTACGTTAATGTTTTCCTTTAACGTTTGTTTAAGGTAAGATATTCCTGAATCTGCCTAATATAATCATCATGGATCCTTCTATCTGTTTCACTTGATAAACAAGCAATAATATATAAAATCATTCGGCCAAAATAAAAAGCATTAAAAAATAGTATAAATGTGAAAGAGAAGCTGACGTTAAAAATGAATGCTAACAAACTGTTACATTATGATTCCAATCAAAACAGTTACTATTACCTTCTGGAAACAGTTTACTAAGATAATAGGTTGCATCAGCTGATTGATCCACCCGCCAATAAACCTGACCACGACATTAGTTAATGATTGTAACGTGATTTTTTAAGGTCAAACTATACTAATTCTGGATTACGGTATTCATTTGACTATGATTGTGTTCAATTTTACTCCATATGAGTTTTGTCAATCGGACCAAGAGCATTCTTGTTGGTCGGTCACTGGACCAGTACCGTAATCTGCACATGCTTGTTGCAAACAAAAATTTTTATGAGGTGTGAAATAATACGTTACCTCATAACAATAACATTGGGTGTAATGAGTGAAGAACAGTAGGACTTATAATAATTCAATAAGTAAGTTTATAAATCAATTCACATTTAATTATTTGTTTAGCCTACGGTTAGTAGTCTAGTCTGTTTATAGTAGTGATCAAAAAGAGAAAACAGGAAGTGGTACTTAAAGTTCGTAATTATACCCTTAAACGGTCATACTGTATTATTGAAACCTAGAATGAAATCTGTTTATTTTTAACACTATTGCATTTTGTTGTGTTGATCTATCACTCACTACTAAGAATAATTATACCTCAGGCCCCATGCAAATAGCCGAGAGAGAGTAAGTGAGAGGGGGGATAGCCATGGTACGACTGAGTGTCGTCGCGGCGGCTTGAGGCCCGAATATATTTTTACTGCACCCCAACGGGAGCAGGTCAAATTCAGACCCGTCGTCGTACAATCGTTGGCGATTGTTGGCAACACTTGCAGGTAACAAGGAGTAAAATGTTGTTTTTGTAACACTTTTTTAACCAACAAAAACTCTGGCGACATCCACGGATGTCACAGAAACTGACACCATTGCTCTTATGGGATGTAGTTCACCTGTGGCACTACAGTCATCTTGTTTTCCTAACTTTTTGGGTACCGGAAATGGTGCGATAAACGTTAAATTGGAAGTCAACTGTGGAATTTTTACACAGTTCCCAAATAGCTGATTAAATGAATGGATGAACCACGGAGGTTATATTCTAATACTGGAGGTACTCAGGACTGCGGAGAACATATAAACAAAAGTCTATTACATTCCAGCAGTTTTCCCCAGTCCTGGGAGGTACTATACTGATTGGTTAATAACAACGAGGTCAAATAGATATGCTCAACACATGTTAATTTGTTTTGTCCTTTTGATTTGTACCATTTTACCCATAATTACCGCAGTTTCCTTGGCAACCATACCACACTTTACATGCGTTTCCTTGGTTACCAGTTTTAGCTATTCTGATTGGTCGTAACCAGCTTCAAAATCGCAGATTATAATTTTAAAACATCTTATTAGGGGTCGGATTTTTTAAACTTAAATTTGAACGAATTCGATTTTTCCTGGGATTGATGCTGTTTCTAAACTTATTTTTGGGCCAAAACACTCTTAAATGTAAAGTTTAAGCAAAAACGACCCGCTAGATTTTGAGATCGTGGAACACACATCCCTTCAGACATTGCTCATATTATAGTATAGGATTATAAAGCATGTTGAATAATTTTAACAACAAAATATATAAGTACAATATGAGTATTGTCAGCGGTCCAATATAAGATCCCAGTCCAAACTAGGAAACTCCCTCTGGTCCCAACTAGGCAACTGGGCTCCTGATTTGGACAGTTGAAAAGGGCTTTGTAAACATTTCCCCCCTTCTTTATCAATCATTGTATTAATTGGATTTTTTATTTAAAAAAGAAAATAAGATTTTTTTAATGTTCATTTTTTTGTATAACATTTAAGCTAAGAAATAAAAAATAAAAATGTTTACTGTGAAAACGGTCCAAAATCAGCAATGCTCCCCTAATTATTCGTTAGAAATGTTTTGTTGATTTTTGTGTTTGCCGAACATGTTAGCCTCGGATGTTAATTTGGCCAGTGAGGCCACGTATTTACAAGACATAGGCCACGAATTACGATATCATAATTGAACTAGAATAGAATCATGATAGATAATACAATAGAATAGTATAGAAAATCTCTTTATTGCAGGAATAACAATAGAAATAACACAAATGGTACATTTGTGAGTATTCTAAAACATATGAAAAATGTTTTAGATACTAATAAATTCCTTACCTTAATATTTTAATACCTTAAACTTTTAATCTAGCTCAAGAGTATTTTAATGTTGGAAGCGAGAGACATTTTGCCAAGGAGCGCTTTGTTTTTTAAAGTGTAACTCGAACCTCGATGATATTATGCGGGCTTGCCGGTGTTATCTTAGACGGGTCAATTGCACTTATCATCTTCATCAGGGTCCTTGTCTTAGTATTTTTTTCGATGCGTCAAAGGGGTTTCAGTTAACACGTTACTTATTATTGTAATGCTTATTTAAAATTTTAATTTTTAGTCCATATAGCGATACAGCGTAAAGTATAATATTTTAAATTTTTGTTTTATTCAGTTTCAACCCACACTTATTCTGGATTTGCGGGTTTAAATTAAAATGGTAGTTCACTCCAAAGAAATAAATCCTTATTTTGCAAGTCGCAGAAATATCTATCTATATTCTATATATATAATACGTGATGCCCCTTTTTTGTTAACACTACTCCTCCCTTATTCCTGGACCAATTTTAACGTTTGAGGTGTCAAAAGAATGGTCTCAGTTCGTAGTTTTGCAATAAGGTTTTAGATTTTTGATATTTTAATTCTGGAGCCCATGGGAAGCCTTCAAAGTGCGTTTTTTGTCCATAAGATTAACATGGGAAACAATTTATATTGAATTGGAAAATAAAACAGCTGTTGATAGTAAAACAGAAAAACACATGTTAATAGCTAAATAGAAGAAATTGAACTACTGGTAAATAAATTGTATACAAATTGTACTGTCATTGACTAGTGTACAAAGTCAATGGTACTGTAATATCAACACAATAAATTTCATACTTTAATCCGAGGAGTGTCTTTTGTGATGTTTGACCTTTTTCTGAAAATATAGCGGGTAGATTTTAGTTGAACTTTTTATTTATGTGTATTTGGGTATAAAAATAAGTTAAGTAACTAAACCCTAGACGAATTCATTTCTCTGTACGAAAACAAGTTTGTAAATTGAGAGTTTTGACATGGGTATTATATAGGTTGTCCGTTTGGTATTAAAACAATAACAAAACTCAACAAATATTAAAATAAAACACTAAATTTGTTTGCATGGGTTTTCAAACTATTCAAACTGTTATGAACTATAGGAAAAGGGGTAGGTTATCGGCGTAATAACCTGTTTGTCAACTATGATACGATAAAACAAAATTTAATGCAGAACGCTACACATATTGAACACCAGTTTAAAAAGAGACAACATTTAAAAGTTTGTACCTTCAGTATAAATAACAATCTTTTTACAAAAATGGTTTGTGTAAAAAAATTTTAAACAAAATATAAATATCGCCTCATAAAAACAAAATGGACCACACCCACAAAGATGTAGATGTCTCAATTTTTGTGATATATTGATTTAAATTTTTTAATGCCATGGAAAATTAAGTTTAAGAGGATTTAGTTCTTTATAAATATAGTGATGTGGACTCATTCAATATGTCGACGACTACCTCAAACGGTGCTACAAAAACAGCCGCAGTGAGAGCTGCATAACATAACGGGGATGAGCTGTAATGAAATGTTGATTTTAATTCTGTTGTCATTTATGTTTTACTAGGGGGCCCGTGCAGCGCAATGCGCTGCATTTATTATAGAGTATTAAATCTTGCTCCATGGTAATGGACAGAGTTATTTTGAATAAAAATTAAACTATAGTGAAAATCAGATAAAACATAATGGTGTTTCATTAATCGATCTTCATTACTAATTCTGCAACTTTCCAACGTGACACTGTTGAGATTTGGTGGTTGTTCTTTTAGTTCAAAATTAGCTAAGATTACATCGTTGTTCTTTTGCCGATTTGTCTTAGGGTCTCTGTCTAAACACTCCTATAAAATCTAGAATAAATTCACAGATGTTGGATCTACATAGTTCATCAAACATAAAACTTAATGACAACAGAATAAAAATCAACATTTCATTACAAATCCCCGGTCCTGTATGAGTTATGCAATACTCATTGTGGCTGTTATGAGGTAGTTGTCGACATAGTGAATGAGTCCACATTACTATTAAAAAAGAACTAAAGCCCCTATAATCCGTAATTTTCCATGGCATTACATAATGGAAATAAAGAAATCACTAAACCTTATTTCTACAGAATCTACATATTTTTTAGTGTGGTCCATTTAGGTTTGATGTGGTATTTATTTTTTTTTATTGAAATTTCTCTTTGTACAAACCATATTTGATATAAGCTTGTTTTCTACACCGGAAGTAAAAAACATTTAAATGCCTTTTCTTTTAAACATGAGTTTTAATATGTGTATCATTCTGCATTAAATTTTTGTATAGTATAATACTAAACAAACAGGTTATAACACCTACAACCAACTATCTCTTTTCCTTATAATTTACAGAGTTTGACAACTCATGCACACAAATTTAATGTTCTATTTTAATATTTGTAAACTTTCGTTATTGTTTAAATACCAATCAGACAACCCATAAGACCCACGTCAAAAATTTCAATTTCCAAACTTGTTTTTGTAGGCCCTGCATGAATTTTTCTAGGGTTACGTTACTAAACTTATTTTGTGCCCAAATACACGTAAATAAAATGTTCAAGAAAATCTCCCCGCTAAATTTTGAGAAAAGGTTCAAATACGACAAAAGACACTTCTTGTTTAAAGTATGAAATTGTGTTGATATTTCAGTACCAAGTAGTTCAATTGCTTGTATTCAGCTTTTAACATGTGTTTGTCTGTTTTACAATCAACAGCTGTTTTATATTGCAATTCAATACAAATTGTTCCCCATGTTAATCTTATGGACAAAAAATGAACTTTGAGGGCTTCCCGTGAGCTCCAGAAATAAAATATAAAAATTCTAAGACCTTATTGCAAAACTACGAACTGAGACCATTCATTTGACACCTCAAACTTTAAAATTGGTCCAGAAATAAGGGAGGAGTAGTGTTAACAAAAAAAGGGCATCACGTATTATATATATAGATTTGTGCTGAACTATCTAGATCTAGAATCTGCGAATTTATTCTAAATTTTATAAGAGTGTTTAGACAGAGGCCTTAAGAGATACCGGCATAAGAACAACCACGTAATCTCAACACTATCACAATGGGAAGTTGGAGAATTAATTAGTGATGACGATCGATTAATGAAACACCAATATAGTTTTATCTGATTTTCAATATAACTTAATTTTTATTTCCAAAGTAACTCGGTTTATTACCATGCTGGAGCAAGGTTTGATCACCAGGTACCTACTCTAATAAATGCAGCGCATAGCGCTGCACGGGCCCCCTAGTTACATAAAATACATGCTACATACGACACAATATTACATACATAGAGTTTAGGATGACTTTAGTCTTGGAACATGTAAACTAGATCCCATAATATTTCAAACTATTTATTTAGCAAAACGTGCTATATGTGACTAGTGGCATATAATAGCAAAAGATGAATAAAATATTGCAAAAGTTCAAAAAATACTCATAGCAGAATCTAGACGAAATTATATAGCATTTGTTTTAAATAGACTATTTCAGTTTGTAAACTGCTACATACGGTATAACATTGTTATATCTAGCAGATTCTGCAACATTTAACAAAAATATTTTGTTGACTGACCTCTTATTTAGGATAAGGATATTAAGGATTTATTATATTATCCATATGGAACATTTCCATATTATTTATGGAAAATATCTATATTAGACAGTCGATATCCCCTTTCTCTTTGGACGTAAATGGACAATGCCCAAATATCCGTGTGCGGATTTGCTCGGAAATAATTGGACATCACGAATGAAATTTGTTAAAACATACCAAGTTTTAAGACTAATATAAAAAATAAATTTGAATAAGTTTTTTTTTTTTTATAAAATAAGATTCAATTGTAATTTTAATATGTATACGATAAGAAGACCTATGCATATAAATACATTAAAATTGTTAGATATAATGTGTGTAATTTATTGCTCATAAATTTTAAACATAATCCATATATCTTCATATTTTCGTGCGGTGTAAAAGTTCCCTTTGTCAACTATTGTTTCAATTATGATTTTATTGATTATTGATAAGTCTAATGAAACATACTGTAAAGGTGGGTAAAAACATCATAGTTATATAGTATATTTCTTATGGTCAGTTACATTATGGTTGTAATTTCTTGTGTAGCTTTTGTTACTGACCATTACAAAGACCAGCTGCAATTAAAATTATTCAATGCTTAGCCGGAATTTGAACCTTATTTACAAAACCTAACAGTTGTGTTCAACCCAGCTTCAAGCTGATATGTTGATATATATTTAATTTTTGGCCGCCCATTTACACAACGATTTAATACGTTAAGACTTTAAAGCGCGTTAGTTCTTTATTAATACAACACACAGATAGAATTAGGTCGCAGAAGTTTATTCCTTTGATTAAAAATAGCATATATGTGGGTAGCTCATGTGATTTAAATTAATTTAAATTCAAGTTGAATAAAGAAAACTAAAAATACTCCTGTCGCAGCAGACCTGCGTACTCAGCGAATTTCCAAAGAATTATTGTTTCAACATCAAAGAACTTTGTGGCTATCTTATATAATTAATAATCTTTACAAGGAAATATAATACATTTAATGGTATTATATTTCTGATTAAATTATTTAATAATTTACATATTAATATTCATATTGTAATAAATGACTTTTCTAAGAGTAATAAAAGTGCATATCCAAAGCTTCCATGCAAAAGGAATGATTTGTTTGCAAATAACAAAACATAAACATTTCAAATTTGACAAATATGCAGAAGACAGCTGATCAGCTGATTAGGCCTTATTATCTCCATCTCTCTTGCTCCCATTATACACTTATTTACCATGAGAAAACCATGGGACTTAGCATGTAGGTTTGCTGCCATGTGGGTTTTTGATCAAATCTTAATTAGGCCTACTCATCACCTAGTGAAGGTTCATAAAAATTGTTATCAAGATATGTTGATAAATAAGCGATATATAACTTTTTAAAGATTTGTCCATAAGAATAACATGGGAAACTTGATTTGAATTTTCTCTATAACCAGCTAAGCTATTTTAAAGATTCAAAATACTAAATTGTTAGTTTTTTCAGTCTCTTTTAATTTTTTTTTTCAGAAAATATTGATGAATTTCGAAAATTTAGGTAAAAAAATGCCAATAACCCATTTTTAACCCCTTTGAAACCCCATAAAAACCCCGTTCCCATAACTCGACACATGCTGGGTTCGCGAACTCATGAAAATAGACCTTGTCTTACACCTTGATACCAAATTTCATCAAAATCGGAGGATCCCTTCAAAAGTTATCATTACCACGGACACATATGTATAATATATATATATGTATTGGAAAACATTATAATTAAACGGAGTACCCCTTTTTTTATAAAATTAGTTTATTAACACCGACATGTTTCGGACCTTAAGGCCCATGATCACGGTGAACTAAATGAATAATATAATGTTAACCTCTAATAAAATTAAATACATAAATAAAACAAAATTAACTGATGATTTTTTTCTTCCATATTGTTTTAAATTAATTTTTGTAATATGACTATGCTGGCCTTTGGTTCTCTTTCATTTGTATAATTGTGTCATATATTGGGTTTCTGTTGTTAACTTGCATCGTGTTTATTATATTGTCTCTATCTTTTTTACTGAAGGAGTATATGTAAAATTCTTCTTTTACGTCCAGTTTGTTTCCCTTTTGATCCAAATTCAATTATTTCTAAATCTTCTTTTATTGTTCTAAATGTGTGGTTGGTCTTTATCATATGTTCAGCCACGTTGATTTCATAGTCGTTTGATTTCTTGATTTGTAAGCCTGAACGTGTTCTTTGTATCTACAATTAAATGACCGCCCCTGTTTGTCCTATGTAAAACTTTTGGCATTCAGAACAATTTATTTTGTATATGCCTGATCGATTAAAGTTATCATTTGTATTTATTGCAGTTTGTGTTGTTTATTTTATGGTTGATCATTCTTAGGGCATGTTCTTAGTTTTGAAACTTACTTTAAATTCGGATCTGAAAGTTTTTCTTATCGCCTTACTGAAGTGAGTGTTATATGGAAGACTTATATATTTCTGTCCTTTTTCTCTTTACTTATCTTTACTTTATTGTATTCCTTTTTCTTTTTTAATTCTTATTAATCATGTTGTCTATCATTTTAGGTTGTGTAACCAATTTTTGTAAGCTAGATATTTTATAGCATTTTTCTCTTTGTTGAAGCTTTTTCTTTTCATGGGAATGTTGATCAGTCTGTTAATCATTGCATGAAATGTTGTCATCTTTTGCTCCCACGGATGACTAATATATATAATAATATATCGCAAAAAACTAAAGATGACATGAAAATAATAAACTCAATATCGAAGAAACTGATTGAAAACCAAGCGATCATAACTAAAGCTGACAAGAGTAACACCGCCGTTATAATAAGTAAAGAAGATTATGACACAAAAGTAGAGGAGTTTTTGAAATGTGATCAGTTTGAAAAACTGAACTCTGATCCAACCACAGAATTTATGAAAATTACTAACACAACAATTAATAATTGTACAAGTATTCCTAAGATTGTTAAGAATCAACTTAAAACTATTAAACCTCAAGCCCCAACTTTACGAGGTCAACCGAAGATTCACAAAGATGATATCCCAATCAGACCTGTAGTCAATTATAGAAATGCACCAACCTATAAAGTATGTGGATACTTGCAAAGAAAAATTAAAAGAAACATTAGTAATGAACAACGGTTTAATGTTATTAATACCCAGGATTTGATTAACAAAATTAAAGACATACAGATTCCTCAAAACGCAATATTTTTGTCATTTGATGTGAAGAACATGTACAACCAATATCCCTATCGAACAACGCTGAATATTTTAAGAGATGAACTAATCCAGTGCAATAAGTTATAAAAAAAACAAAATCAAAGACTTAATGAAGCTTTCAAAAATTGCGCTAGATCAAAATTACTTTATGTATGAGTCATCCTGTTATATTCAAAAAGAATTGTTAGCAATGGATCACCCCTATCAGGAATGTTAGCAGATATCTACATGCACAAGTTAGAAGCAAATGATATTCTAAATAAAAAGAATCCATACCATAAAAATATAATTTACTGGTACAGGTATGTAGATGACATAATTTGCCTTTTTGACGGAACCAAAGAAGAATCAGAAAACTTATTACACTACATTAATTCTCTGTCAAAAACAATAAAGTTTTCAGAAGAAATCCAAGAAGAAAGCATCAACTTTTTAGATCTTACGATATCCAAAGAAAATGAGAAACATTTATTTGAAATTTTTAGAAAACCATCTACAAGTGACTGTATTATTCCTAAAGACTCAAGCCATCCGTGGGAGCAAAAGATGACAACATTTCATGCAATGATTAACAGACTGATCAACATTCCCATGAAAAGAAAAAGCTTCAACAAAGAGAAAAATGCTATAAAATATCTAGCTTACAAAAATGGTTACAACCCTAAAATGATAGACAACATGATTAATAAGAAATTAAAAAAGAAAAAGTAATACAATAAAGTAAAGATAAGTAAAGAAGAAAAAGGACAGAAATATATAAGTCTTCCATATAACACTCACTTCAGTAAGGCGATAAGAAAAACTTTCAGATCCGAATTTAAAGTTAGTTTCAAAACTAAGAACAATGCCCTAAGAATGATCAACCATAAAATAAACAAACAAAATGCAATAAATACAAATGATAACTTTAATCGATCGCAGGCATATACAAAATAAATTGTTCTGAATGCCAAAAGTTTTACATAGGACAAACAGGGCGGTCATTTAATTGTAGATACAAAGAACACGTCCAGGCTTACAAATCAAGAAATCAAACGACTATGAAATCAAACGTGGCTGAACATATGATAAAGACCAACCACACATTTAGAACAATAAAGAAGATTTAGAAATAATTGAATTTGGATCAAAAGGAAACAAACTGAACGTAAAAGAAGAATTTTACATATACTCCTTCAGTAAAAAAGATAGAGACAATATAATAAACACGATGCAAGTTAACAACAGAAACCCAATATATGACACAATTATACAAATGAAAGAGAACCAAAGGCCAGCATAGTCATATTACAAAAATTAATTTAAAACATATGGAAGAAAAAAATCATCAGTTAATTTTGTTTATTTATGTATTTAATTTTATTAGAGGTTAACATTATATTCATTTAGTTCACCGTGATCATGGGCCTTAAGGTCCGAAACATGTCGGTGTTAATAAACTAATTTTATAAAAAAAAGGGTACTCTGTTTAATTATAATGTTTTTCAATGTTATAAAAGTAGCCCTAATCATATCAAATCTAATATATATATGTATGTATATATATTAAGTAAATTGTTTTTAAAGTATATATATACACATATATATGAAAATGAACGAATGGTGTTTTTGGCTTCTAATTACCTCAAAATGAAAAAGTAAAGTGGTCCCGGGCTTAGGTCTTACTATGGCTACTACCGTAATAGCGTATTCCCTATAGGGAAATTCTCTAAAAAAAAAAAAAAAAAAAAAAAAAAAAAAAAACAATTACGTTTAGTGGTTTGTTGTTTTCTTTGAAAGGAAATAATATGGTTCAATTTAGTTTTAGTAAATTCTAATGGGAGATTCCTTTTTCAAACTAATATTTAAAAAAGTATTAATTGCCAAATAATTTATTTTCCAGAACAATTTTTAAAAAATATTGGTTATGATAGAATCTAAAGGAATTATTTTATTGATTGTTGCACATCTGTCTCAACAATAGTTCACTTTCCACCTTCCCTCTCCGGCACGTAGCACCAGTACCGCGTGACGCCGCTAGGTGCCGCTGTCGGCGCGCGCTCCCCAGTAGCGTCTCCGCATCCGCTCCGCACGCATCGTCATGTCTTCCTCCTCCACCGCCGTGGCGTGGGTGTGCGCGATCTTGCTAGCCTGCGGGGCGGCGTCCGAGGGGTCGGACCGGGAGGCGGCGGTCAGAGACGTGTTCCGGGAGATGCTGCACATCTCTCCCCCGCCACAGCCCGGCGGCCCCGGCCGGCTGCCGTCCGCCCCCCGCCACATGGTCGAGCTGTACCGCCGGTTCGTCGACGGCCGGGGGGACTACGCCCCGCTGGAGGGCGCCACCACGGTCAGGAACTTCCTCCCTGCCAAAGGTAAGGATATTGTTATTTATAAGCAAAACGTCAACTTTGTTAAAATGTTTGTTTTCAAACAACTTTTTTTATTCAGACAAAAATTAATATAGAAGTTGTATCCACCAATAGTTACTATACTAACATCGAAAACAATTGACAGTATAATTAAGAACATTTGTTTATTAACAATTTGAAATCATCCTTTATTTTGAGATTTGCAGAAAGTTAGTTTAACCAATTTATTGGTCACTTCATGCATACACGTTGACGACACTTTTTTTGTACAAGGGAACCTCCTACAGTTTTAAAAAGTTTTTAATGGTTTTTGTGTCATTGGATAGAGCTTGGCGTAAAGTTGTTTTTAAAGTAAATTGGTAAATATCTATCCAAACGGAAGGGCCCTAGAAGCCCTTAAAGTTTTGTAATTCCCCATTTGATTAACAATGATGAGGAAATTCTAAAGATGTTCAAGTTTAACAGCTGTAACGAGTAAACAGAATGCACGAGTGAGAGTCTATTCATAAAGGAGGTTATGTTTTATAAATTGGAGAATGCACTGGTTAACAAACTGCATTAAAAACAGGAAAAATTACCCGAACTATTTTAAATTTCTCGATATCGAGCAACAAGTATTTAATACGCGACACAGTTTTTTGTACAAGGAACTCCTCCTACAGTTTTTAACTGATTTGAACGATTTTGGTGTCATTGGACAGAGCTCGGTGGAAAGTTGTTTTTAAAGTAAACTGGTAAATATCCATCAAAAAGGAAAGGCCCTACAAGCCCTAAAAAATCGTTACTCTCCCATTTGATTAATATTACCAAGGAAATCAATTTCTTTTCGAGTTTAACAGCTGTAGAAAATAAACACAGTATACCAGGAGAGCAACCATCTATTCATAACAAGAAGATTATGTTAAACCTTGTAGGATATGCTACAATGGTTAACAATCTATATGCTAGTGCAAAATATGGAGGAAAACTGTTAGGATTTAAGACGTAAAATATTGTTAGTGTTTTCAAATTAAAAAGTATTGATTTCAGGGACTAGGGAGAGCAACATGTCAAAAACAAAAGTTCATAGGAATTGAGAAAAATTTGAAAAGTGTTCTCCTTTAAGAATAGCACGGGTATTAAAAATAAGTCTTCTTTGTTAACATTAAAAATACGTTTGGGTTTGATTTAAAAACTATAGCCAAATTAAGGGACGATATAAAAAATTAAGGGGGGAGAGCCTCAAATCTGCCCAGTTATAAGTTTTCCCAACAGATTTTTGTGGGTTTTCCAAACTCTTTAGGGCTCCATTTGAATAAACCCCATATTATGAAAGCACATAAAACAAAAACACACGATGGTAACTTTGAATAGACTATCAAAGGACTATCAAATATTTTGGTAAAACCTTATTTTACAATGGGTTTTTTGTAGCTGGAACTCCTCCTAGAATTTTTAGCCGTTTTTCAAGTTTTTGATGTCGGATATAGGGCTTAATCTGTAATTGTTTCCGTCAAAAATTGACGAGAGTCAGACTTAAAATATTGACAATATCCATCATTGAAATTTTAAAATTTCCCGTTAGAATAATATTGTGATTGGGTTGAGCATTTTAAACATCTGTTAATGTACAGCTGTAAATAAGTTTAGTTTTGGGTTATTACTGATAATCATAATATTGGATTAGTTTGGTGTTATTGATTTTGAACTAAATGTAACATTTTGTTCATTGACATGTGCTGATAATCCAAATTAAATTGCTCGATTTCGAACAAGAAGCACACGAGTTTTTTAATTATTACAGTAGGCCAAATCATCTTCAAAATGTAGGCCTAAGTTTGAAAACTCCTGTGTTTGTCCACAACCATTTTAGGATCTATTCAAAACCAATCGCAAAAACTACTTGTTTTCGGGGTTAATAAAGATAAGTTTTCAAAAAGTTTGCGTATTTAATGTGTAAAAATAAAAGATCGCATTAAATTATTCTCTTCGCAATTTTCATACTACTCACAGTTTTTGTAAATTATTTTTATTTCATCGCTATAAACTTTATGCAATTCAAAAAGAAAGAACAGGCTTACGTTATAATACTGATGACTGTGTGAGGGGGGGGGGACGAATAATATTTATAAATATTATATTATTATTTAGGTATTGGGTGTTTTAAAAATGTAGGAAAGTAAAGTACAATTTGAAATTTTCATTCTTTACTGGAATTAAATGAATCACGCTTTCTTGGCATTTCTATGCTTTTGTATGAAGTGTATAGAATATAATTGTTTTTAATTTTGTAATAAAAAATTATAACCGATTTATTATAGTTTTTCTAATAATGTGGATATAAAAAATGAATCAGCACAAATTTTCTTCAATGAAATTAAAATAGGCTGAAACGGTACTTCGTGAAATTTTTTACTATTCATAATTACTATAGCAACTACATTAAAATACCAAAGGGCTATCAAAATATCAAAGATGACACAAATGTTTCTTAAACTAATTTAAATTTTACTATTAATGTAAAACTAAAAAAAATAGTTCATTGTTACGAAATATAATAAAAAATTATATTATTGTTGTATATTTTTTGATTTGTGAATAGGCTACTACTGGAGAAAAAATAATTCTAAAGTTCCCTATGATTTAGGATAAGTCCATAGTTAATAACTGTGTTATAAATGTTACACACGATCAACCAAGTCAAATTTGCACATGTATGAAAATTCCAAAAATAAAGTGGCCAGAAAAGTCATCAGGGGTAAGGAGTGTTGCTGTGAGACCCGTGTGGTGTCTCATATTTCCTTATGTATTTTCGTCGGGGTTAACTAAAGGGATAGTCAAGTACCACACAGCAAAACGTGGAAAACTACTTTGCTGTACAAACTAAAGAAATACTTACATGATTGAACAAACAAACCCGTCAAAAGGCTGCAAAAGACCGTATCTAAAGCCTGAAGTCCTCTTAAAAAGAACATCTTTCGTATAACAATCCCATACATTAAGTTACATACATATGTACAAATAAATAGGTATTACGGTATCATATAACAACAAATAATAGGTTGGTAAAACAAACAAATAAGGCTGATAAAATAACAATTTTTATGTAATGCAATCTTTGTTTCTTTTTTTTTTTATAATACTGAAGAATGTTTACTCTTATGCGGTTCTCATTAATATACTGTAGGCTATAAATCTACAGTTTTATAACACACAAACCATGTATTCAAATTCAATATAAAATAAAACATTATAATTAGTAGATGGAAAAAATAATATAATTTAGTGCATTATTTTTGTGTCATTTAAATATATTTCTATCCTTTAGGCCTACATACATTTTTTTTAACACAACTCATACTTGTTTTCATAATTTACAATGTCGATAGGCCTATTAATATGATGTTTTTCTTTTTTACATCTTATTAATAAACATTTACACTAATCAATTTATATTTGAAACCCTTTAAGATTTTACCCTAAACGAATTTTAATATATTTTCCAAGTCGCTTAATGTTTTGAGAGTGTGGGTTTACAGCAAAGTATTCAACTTAAACAATGAGATATGCATAAAACATTTGAATTAGGTATGGTGTTTAAAAAAATAATAACACCTTAAAAAGAGCGTTTAAAATATGATTCACAATAATGCTCTACGGACGGAGTTGATCAATATAACATTTTCCAAGCAAAACAATATGTATTAGGAAAACTTTTTTGGAATACATATCTGGGACAACATTAAAATAAGATGCATTTTTTATATTTCCGGATACCCCAGCGTAAGTTAGCAACTTCAGCTCGGAAGGCGTATGTTATATTTTAAGACATGACGGTTTTAGGCTTGGGCGGTTTTTCATTGGAAATGCCACAAGGCACGCGTGAAAATTTACAAAAGAATTCTCACACGACCATGCTAAACTGGTTAAACTGTCTACACAGAGTAATACAACTGCCGAGATATTTATATGTATTATTATGAAGTTGGATTTAACACCTATATTCACAATAAACAATATTATAACCAACTGTTATGGGAGTGACCGAAGTAATTGGAAACCAAGGTCGGAGAGGCAAAGAACAACTAACTTCTTCCTAAGGTCTGCGGAATAGCTATTTTTTTTTTTTTGTTATCCGGATATGAAGCGTTAAAACCAAAACTATAGAAAAAATTACTGGTTAGTTTTTCTATGCTAAAACTGATGTAGAGTTAAGCTATAATATTTACTATTACATTACTGAATAAAAAGGATGAAGCAGTGTTGCTATAGCTACGATATTTATCGTGATGACACATGTAAATAACATTAATTTACATTTTAATTATTACTTAATAACGAACAATTAGATAGTTATCAAATTAAAATTTATCAATGAAGGTAAATATACAACCATAAATTTTACCCTAGTTTACTTTGAAATTCCTTATTTTACGCAAACGAGAACAATTGTTTTTACTGCAGCGTTGGCAACACTTGCAGGTAACAAAGAGTAAAATGTTGATTTTTAACACTTTTTCAATTGACAAAAACTGTGTGGCGACATCCGCGGATGTTGCAGAAACTGACATCATTGCTCTTATGGGATGTAGGCTAGTTCACCTTTGGCACTACAGTCATCTTGATTGGACACAGGACTCATGGTGTAGGGTCAATAGCGTGAACATAGTGTCAAGGCATCACAGGCGTTTAATATACAATATATATAGTATATTGAACAGTATAGTGTCTTTACATACAGTATATAAAGCATTATTAGGGAACACAACTCCTCTCTTATTCCAGGACCATTTTTAAAATTTGAGGAGTTAAACAATTTGTCTCATTTCGTAGTATAGCAATAAGATTTGAAATATTTCTATTGAAGGGCAAGGGCAACCCATAAAGTTAGTATGTGGTCTATAAAATTAACATAGGAAATAATTGTAATTGAATTGCAAGCTAAAACAACAGTTGATACTAAAACATATAACCAAAGAACACATGGTATATTTCAACAAGGAGTTTAACTAACGTAAACGCACCAGTAGTGGACACTGTGTCAGTGGTGGACACTTTCGTCTTTGAAAGGTAATAATTACCTTATTTTTCAACTAAAACGAATTGTTTTTTTGTTGACATAATCTTTGATTATTTTTCTCTTGTTTATAAAAAAAAAGGCTATGAATTATGCTTTATTTTAAAAGGATTGAGAGTGAGGCCTACTGAAATTTGCCATCGAAAAGGTCACTCTTATTCAAATTGATAAGGAGGTGAGTTTGGAATTTCTTAATTTTAGTACAATTAATTTTAGTACAATTCTTAAAGATACATAGGTTTATAAATTGTATAAATATGTAATCACAGAAAAATTTGGGTCACTTTAAAGTAATAATTTGGAAGTTTTGATAAATAGATGCAAGAATAAAACACTGTCCACTACTGGTACACGAATATCAATGAAAATCCAGTAGTGGACAGTGTGGTATAGCGCATCTTAGTTTAAGGTTTTGGTTCACATTCTGAGTATGTATGTGTATATAAATGTTACAGTGCCATTTGTCGTGATAGCTGCACATCTCTCATGTTTTTTTGGGGAATTTTATAACTTGTTTACCGCAATAACTTCAAAAGTTGTTTATTTGGTCTAGCTATATAATTTTAAATATATTTTTGCTTAAAAATACACATGAAAAAACTAGATAACAAGTTTCCTGCTAAACCATACTTCTTTTAAAAGTAGTCTAAATAAATCCTTAAGTGTTAGAATAGAAACAATATAGCAACACATGCAATAAAATGAAATTCTCCAATCATGTTTTATGTTGTCTTCATGTATTGTGTTAAAATTAATTTTATGAACCATTGGCCAGTAATGCTGTGAAAATTTTTAAATATGCTGGTTTATAGCTTAAGAAATATCATATCATCTTATTTTTCACACGAAATGTTATAGAAAACCGTTAAGATTCAATGAGGTGTCTACAGTGGAACAAGCGTCTGTCCACTACTGGTACATGCTCGTTTTTAACTGTCCACCACTAGAACATGTGCATAACTTTATTTTATCGGTTCAGACAAGATTATTTTATGCTGGAAACAACATTTATTGAATAATTTGAAAACAAAATTAAACCAGGATTCACCTTGATCCATTAAAACTATTGTAGATATTCAAATTTCAAAGCAAATCTATGTCAAACTCCCTCCTCTCCTTATACTGTCCACTACTGGTGCGTTTATCTAATGTAGTTTAACCACGATATTATAGTAGCAGAATAGGAACAATCGAACATTTGAAATGTCCACATCAGCACTGGTACCTCGATCCGGTCACAGTCCTAGTTGAGGTTAGAATTCTAAGTGTAGACGATGCTTACAAATTAACTGAGCCCCTACAATTGCGGTTGCCTTTTTCATTTCTTACTGGTCGTATGGCATTAAACCCCCAAACCGTAATATTGCACCACAGATAGGCATACTTATAAAAAATAATTTTTAACGAAAAATAAATGAAGTTTCACTTTTTACTATATTTAGGTAAAAAATGGAGATAATTATAAATTAACAAGAGCCGGTGGCTAAATTTCAACTTATTCCCACTCTTGAAACGGATTGCTCTTACTGCTTTGGAATTGTTTTTCTTGAAATATATAAAATACAACATTACATAAATTACAACATAACATTACATAACATAGCATTACAACATAAATGTTGAACTAAATTTCACAAATTCGGACATAATCTAAGGTTCATCTTTAAGTCTTATAATTTCACAAAATCTAGTTATCATTCACTCATGAAGTTTTGAAAATGGAAAGTACTGTAGCAAAGTACAGAATATTACAGTTGAATATTTCAGACTAAATTTATAGGCCAATCAAAATTGCAGAGCGTGATATTGTAAAAAAACAAGATTAGCAATTGAGAAATTTCTGAGAAAACAAAATGCGAAGAAAGTAATAACCACAATTCTTACATATTTCATCTTGTTTGTGTGCATGTTTCTTTTTATGCATTTCTATAAAAAATTCATAAGGAAAATTGCAATGTATTTAAGACATATTATTTTTTTATAGCCTACATGGTGAAAGTATCTTTGTTTGGAATTCTAAACTCCCCTCTTCCTTAACAAGAAGAAAGTTAACGCATTATTAAGAACTTTAATGATTTTCTGGTGAAAAAAGCCTATAAAATGCCGAAGTATGCGGCGATTATTGGCGGCAGGAGAGGAACATTAAAGTCCCGGCGACCACCTGAGACTTCAATTATTCTTCAATATTTACAACAGGAATAATGGGCAGACAAGGTTTTATATTGTCGAGTAATATTTTATCATTTTAAAATTATTTTAGAAAATTACAATCAAAGAAACTCTTTATTGATGGTTTGGATCTAAGGAAAATTTTGCAAAATGCTCTTCATAAAAATTGTACTGTAGCGAATAAGCTAAAAAAGTTCTTAAAATTTCAAATAATACGACAATAAGAAAAAATTCTTTAGATCACTTTTGCCTCAATTACAGATTATGTCATCATCATACGAGGTATTATGGATAAAAACTGAACATATAAAATAACATAAGGTCCTGATCAAGAACAGTTGTACCAACTGCTGATCATGCAACATCAGGTCCTGATAAGAGTCCAGGTCAGATCATAGTTATATCAGATGCTGTTACAAATTTGATTGTGACCATTCCATAATTTGTTCACAATCGAACAGAATTAAATTTTCACATGGGTATAGTTAATCTTTTAAGCGAACATAATGGAAAATACATTTCGAAAAGTTGGTATTAAACATTATCATGAGTAAATCTCTTTGTTGGTTTTCAATAAACATGTTGAAATTAAGGTTACTGATGGTATTTTGTACTTGGGAGGTCATAAAATCTATACTTATTTTAATACGCTAAGGTTTTTTTCTGTGTTGAGAACTCCTCCTACAATTTTCAATTGATAGGCTATTCAAGTTTTTGGCGCCGTTTGATAGAGCTTTTATAGTCGCTGTAGTTGTTTTCGCCAAAAGATTATGTAAATCGGACATAAAATAAGGGCGCTATACACAAATTACATTAAAATCTTCCCATTAGAATAACACTGTTTTTGGGTTGAACATTTTAAACATCTGTTAATGTACGGCTGTAAATACGTGTAGTATTTTGTGATTACTGATATTCCCAATATTAGATTGGTCGGATGTCGTTGATTTAGAACGAAATGTAACTTTTACTGAACACCTTACTGAATACCTGTACTGAAATGGTCACCTCCTGACTCAATAGGTACTTTAAAGCCAAGTATGAATGAGAGATGAGTGTTTTATTGTAGCAAAATAAATTCCTCGATTTCGAGCAACAAGTAGACTACTAAAACGATATACACATTGAAGCACCTTTACCTATTCTTATATGTCTAGTTTACGACCAGGATTCAAAATTTTGTTTTGTGAAATAAGCTGTTAATAAACGTCATAATAATAATAATAAAAAAAAAAAAAACGAAATTACCAACAAAACAAGTGCTGAGACTCTTTGGAGAAAAAAATGCCTGTAATCATCACATGAGCCATGGCAGTGAACTAGTTACGAATATACAAAATATCTGTTGAAATAACTTGAAAACGTGCGAGTAATAGGTGTGTAAAATTCGCTAACCTCCGTCATTGCGAACGGATGACGCCTGAGATAGCGGCAATGTACGAACAAGATAGGACACGCTTTTGGGGCCCCGGAGATCCTATCTTGTTCCGTTCAGTTGGCAAAACGGGATCCTCGGATGGGAATAGTACAATGGGGGTGGTAGAGAGTCTTGCGAAATAAACATGGTGGCGATGTGTAAAGGTAAAGTTAAGCCTACTAGGCCTACTGATCACACTGGTGCTGAACCAAAGAGGTTTTTTGTATTGGTTTTATATGATTTATGTTTAATTGTGCTTATAGAGTGTAGGCCTATGGTATCTAAAACTCTGCCATTTGCCTCACGTAGAAAATATATCCTATACTCTAATATAAGTAAAGTATATTTTCTATTTTTGATAAACGCAGACTTGTAATATTTTTTTATCCTCTGGAAAGTTCTTCTGAGAATTCCACTGAACTGATTTACATGCAATTTGTATTAAATAAAGCTTAACTTTTCTATATTATCAGGTTGTATTTACTTAAACGCTATTGACTTTCTTAAATAGCAAAAATCGACATTTTGAAACCGCTGAAATAAATTTATTTTACAGGCTTTCAATCAGCTGATTACATTACAGGTATTTTGTCTAAAAAAAGTAGTAGAGCAAACAATCAAGGAGAATAATTATTTGGTTTATCACGGGCCAATACCTAAAAATGTGCAAATAATGAATTTTTATTGAAATAAAAAGAAATAAATAATAGTTAGTTATATACTATTTTATCTGTACAATTTTATAGTTGGCGATTAAAAATAAAAAATAAATAAGTTTTAATTGATAAATTGTTTAGAAATATACTTTAAAATACTTAACTACTTAAATCAGATGATAAATTGTAAGGAAATAGCAATTAAAAAAGTTCATTTTATACATGTTTCGAACCATCTGCCTGGGGATGGAACTATTTCATTTGAATTTCGACGGGCAACGACTGGTAGAGATGTACACATAGGGCTGTATATATATTGGATAATACAAGTCGTTGCCCTATTACTATAGCTGTCTTCAAGCCCTCTTCTAACCTTTCTATAGCTTTTGATTGATCACAGAATAAATTGCTCAATCGTTGAGAAAGCGAGTTTATTTATTAACTGAATGTTTAACAATAATAAAATCAGCTGATAAATGAAGAAGTAAATCCTGTGTGTTACAGTTTCTACATTTGGTTCAGAAAATTAATATTAGAGTGCACTTAAGGTGCGTTTTCTCCAGAGTTGACAAACAAAACTTGTTAACTTAAGCCTTATAGAGATACCAGTAAAAGTTGGCAACTTTTGGTTGTCAACTCTGGATCCTAAACGCACCTTTAGGCTTATATTATTGAAAGAAAAGCGAGCGAAGAAGCTAGCCTTGAAGAGAAACTAGCTTATTTGGACTCGATATCATAAAATAACCTCAATATGTGAATTTGTCAATCGTTACAGCCAAAGAAGAGTATTCAATAAGTAAGTTCAATCATAAAATATTTGACTCCCAGGTACTACTGTTTAATTTCTTCATTAACCTTTTGACCTAAAATTGTGCCCGTAATATTTTGATCTTAACAAAACATCTTCATGAAGAAAAATTATATTTGAGCATGAATGGAAAGGTGAATTTGAGATGATTGCAGGAAACTAGGTATTTTTGTATCTAGGAACAAGGTATTACTACTGATTACTAGTAATTACTAGCTAATTCCGTAACTTTACAGATGGTTTCAAGTGCGTACAAGCCAGCTTCCTCCTGTGACCCGTCTGTTCCGTTGCAGGTGACAAGGAGCTGGTGGTGTTCAACGTGAGCAGCGTGGGCGGCGAGGAGGAGGTGAAGGTGGCCCAGCTGCAGCTCCACCGGCGGCGCCTCCACCAGCGCCACCGCCACCGGAGGTTGCTGGCGCCCCCCTACAGGGTGCGGCTGTTCCGGGCCACCCCCGGGGGCAGGCTAGCGCCCCTGGGCTCCGTCCCCGTGGCCGCGGTGCAGCGGAACGCTTGGGTCTCCGTGGACATCACCGCGCCCCTCAGGGAACTCCTATTGGACCCTCGAGGAGATCTGCACGGCCACTCTCTAGCCGTTCGCTTTGAGTCACCTTCGGGGAAAACCATCCCTCTACAACACTTCCTCCGAAGGTTTCCAAAAGATTCTTACGCTTTTCTTGTAGTGTTCTCGGAGGACGGGGAAGAAGAAGTGACGGAAGACGGTGGACGCCCGCCTCCCAAACCACCGGTACACACGCACGCACTAGTGCAACGATTGGGAGGACTGAAGGAAGTGTTTGAAGAGGATAACAATCCTGCTATAATTCCTGATTTGAGGAGGAGAGTGTTTATTAAGAATGTAACCGTGGAGGACTCCTCGACACCATCTACCGTGCTGGAAACCCCACAAGCGGAACATTCCTCGGAGAACGAGATTGTCCGCAAGACGAGGTCAATTATTGACAACAAACTTCCTATCGACAGCGAAGATTTTGTTCCGGCCTCTTCTCCGGAGTCGTTCTTGATATCGAGAGGGGAGCTTCATAGTGGAGGCGGTTCCAACAAGAGACTCAAGAAAGCGAGGAAAGGAAAACGCAAGGGAGGGAAGAAACAAAAGTATTTATTCTCACTCGACAGAAGCCATAACTACCATCCGGTAAGCTTGTTTTTTACCCTTTTAATATTATTATCAGAACAAGGCATTAAATATTATGAATAAGATAATGTTTGTATTTTATAGTTATGTTTTTATGATATCAACTTTAAGATATGATTTAATTCATTCAATTGATCACTAAGTAAATTAGTTAACCAGATTCATGGTGTGAGTTAGTGAAGGTATTGAATCGGGCCTTTAGTCTTAAAACAAAAACAGCTAAATAGCCTTGGAAAAAATGACAGCATGAAAATGCAAATTAAGCACTTAATGGGCAACATAACTTTCGGAGAAGTTTATACGCTCATTATAAGAAATGGGATGGAAATGTTTCTAGCACATCTAACAATTATCTCAAGGCCATAATCTTGCTTCCGCTCTGACCAACCTTACTGCTGGTTGATATTTATTAGAGAAAAAATGAATGTTTCGGGAATTAAAATTAGCATTTTTACAAACGGCCGCTTAAATATTTATCCACTATAGAAAGCAAACAGTAATATATAGCACAGTATTGGTTTTTTGTAAAACTTTTTTTCACGTAGGCCTAAACATTTGTAGAAATCCTATACTCTTATACGAGCAATGTTTGCTTGTTTGCTTGTTTGCTTGCTTGCACAATTATCTCAAAAACGGCTCCGACGATTTCCTTCAATTTTGGAATAAACTTAGTTTTACCTTAAAAATACGATTGAGATGGGTCTCGCCCCCAGGGAAAATCTAATTTTGCTAAAAATTAAAGTTTAAAATTACAAAATTTTAACATTGGGCTTATGGGTTGCCATGTTGGCAACGAATTAACAACATATAAACAAGAAGTACATTCAGAACTTCATATCACCTGTTCCTTCTTTTCCTATACTTTCACACTTTAAAGTAAATGAATGAATTCAAACAGATGATAATTGACATTTCACCGAGCAACGCTCGGTCCTCCTGGTACTATTCAATTATGAGCGTATTAGTCTATTTTCGAAATATTCGTATAAATCCCACATTCTTCGATGTCTTACAGATTGCTGGTAGTAGAATCAGTTAAGCCACGTTGCCCCCCATTTCCCCTTCCTTTCCCCTCCCCTTCTCGTCGTTGTTTTAACATAAACTGCTAATTATAACAGCCAGTAAACATCAACACTCGTCCACTGTTTTACCGGTCGAATGCCTGTCGCTGTTCTTGTTGTTTTCTAAAGAATGCGAACGTCCCTACGTTTACAGAACATGTTATAATTGATTCCCTCCCGTCATAGTCAATAAATAATTCAGGAGTATAAAAATAAATAAATCAATATATGCGTATGGTGAGTAGCCATGTTTTTAATATACTCAGATCATTTAAAACCCCGTTGTGTCAGGTTAATTTTATTGATGCAACAAAGTTGGCATTAAATCATAAAACTAATCGCATTTTTGTATTTGCCTTAATAATTATATAATTTTATATCAGCTCACTAGTGTGGTCTGCAGCTTTATACAGTTGCATACTGCACAGCACATATCATATTTAAATTAATTTCAATAAACATTTCACACAACTAGTTTAGCAGTTTTAAGTTTAAAAATTCGATAACTTTTTTGATATTACGAATCAAAATGAATTCAAGACACAACAATAAGATCCAAAAATCGATTAAATATGTAACCAACTACTGTAGAAATAGCAAATAATTTATTTTGTGTATAGTTTTATAATGGCTGTCCTTTTTACTATTGTAAAAAAACATACTTTGATAAAGTATTATGATGTAATAACCTACAGAATTTGTAGTTAAAACACCAGAATAGGAGGAAAAACTATACCGGGGGGATAGCCGTTGTGGTTTGACCAGGAAAAGTTATTGTATGAATTGAAAGGAAATTAACAAGACATTATTTTACTCAAAGCAAAACTATTATTGGATAAATTTCGCTCTAACATCAACACCTTCCGCGTGGAGGATGGAGGGGTAGGCTGGAGGAGGGTAGGTGATGGTGGGGGGGAAGCGGTTACCAGGGTTGGGGAGGGAGGGGGATGTTTAAAAGCCTTATAATGGTGTGATAACGACCTGGGCTTATCACGTTAAGATTGACATTCCCTGTAAGTGACCGCTGGACATCGTCCTATAATAAACACACCGTAGGCGCTCGTTCACCGTGAAAATAACGTCAAGTCTAAGACAAAAATTTACTCGTTTTGCTCTTTCCAACAAATTTTTGGTAAAACTGTGTTGTAATTTAGTCAATGATTAGGTTAAATTGTAATGAGGTGAATGTTTAAAAACTTAAAATTTGGTGTAATCAATCCCTCCAAGAAAAGAAAAGGAAAACAACACCGTGCATGTGACGTTAGATGGAGGCATATTTGATTTACCTCGCCAAAGGAATTATTGTGCAGACAGAATAGCATTCCATTATAGCAGTTGATTATGTCTTGTCTAAACTTAATTTACTCTTCCATGTACAATTGCCTTAAAAATCTCTGTATTATTCATCATTGCCTAGTTATGATGATACTCATAGCCTCTTATTAAAAAAAAAAAAAATAAATTATAATTTAGAGTGGTGTTAGTAAAGATTTTAAAATGTACCATGTCTACCTATATTTGGTCGAACTATATTTGGTTTATCAAAGTAAAATACAAAATGAACTATTTAAATAAGATTATTTAACTGCCAAACAAAAATTAATAACCACGTGGATACAGAGATCTTGAAGGTATAAAGTCACTATCTGTTCATACATAGCTCAGACCATTTGTTTGACGTAAAATAAATCAAATTCATAATCACAAACGTAAAATTTACGTCCCGTCCAATTAAGTTTAAAAGCTTGTAAATACAAAAAGTAGTACATTATCTCAAATGACAATTTATTTTCCATAACAATTTTTAACTGAATACATTTTTACTAACCAACAAATTGAAAAAATTGAAATAAAATTGAGAAAAAAGTAAAAACCTGAGTTTGGATTTCAACCTTCAACTTCTCATTCATTCTGCTTTTGCTTTTAATCTCTTGAACCAGTTGAACTGTACTTGATATTGTTCTTATATACATTTACAACTCGGCCTTCACTGTTGCACTTGAACGTTTTGCAGGTCAAAGTAAAAACAAATTGGCTCAAATTTGAAGTTACCTACAAATTAACCATATTGAGGTGTTACAAGTTTTTTTTATTAAAATTCAAAAGTTTTGAACATTAACAATTTTATGTAATTGGATTTTATGTTTTTAATGAGTAGCCTATAAAATAAAAACACTATATTAAATACTTAATTTTTCTAAATACATTTATAATATATACCATAATTTGATATATTGAACTTAATAATTAAGTTTAATGTAATTAATTTTAATTTTATTTTCCTACATTAATACTATGTGGAATTCCAGAGAAGAGGTTATCAGTTTTTTCTCAGTTTTTATTTAAATAACAAAATTATATATAATAATAATATTAATATTAATATAAGTGTTAATGAAAATATTAATATAAGTCAATGTCCAATAATTGAAAAAATGACATTATTATTTAACTTTAACATTTTGAACTTAAAATGGACAAAAATATTGTTCATTTTTTATAACTTTGATATGTTGAATATCATATAAAATTCAAATAAATATAAAATATTTCATTTGAAATTTGAAATGTTTAGGCCTATTTTAATTAAAATATTCTGTGCTTTGTGAAAGATCACTGACCAAATAGATTTATTTTCCTAGTAAATTTTATGAACATATTTGAAGCCCATTTAAATATCTGTTATATTTTACGTAAATATAGCAAAGAATGTTAATTTCAGTCGTGCATTGTTCAATTAAATTTTCTTACAAAAAATTTGATTTCAATAATTTGTATAAATTTTTTCCGTTCGCAAAATTTTAGACACTATTTACAAACTATGAATATTCTGGTAAAAGTATTTGATTTTTATACACAGGTGATTAACGTTTTAAGTTTTGAATAAATATCACAGTTGGGCGGTTTCTTCCCCTCTACAGCCCTTGCCAAGCGGCGGCGGCGGCCGTGTTTATGCTAACGGCCGACTGCATTTTATTGTCCTGCGCCTCATCGATTAGGCTATTGGGCCAGCTCTAGGCGTGATTTTGCCAATTATTAGTGATATGTTAGGGCTCAGTGTGATGTTTTTTAGTAGTAAATTGCAATATTTTGATGTAGTTGTATTCAGCTTGCTTGTAATTAAAGCATTACAGGCCATAAGGTCTCTGCAACTAGTATAAGTTAAATAAGGGTTTATTTTTTAAAAAAGCTTTTTATCTACTAGCCAAAGAAAATAAGTTATAATTAAGCATAAAATCAGTCGGAACGCAATTTTTTATTACAATTACAAAGTCTTAATACATATCACTTAAGTTGCAAGCTGCAGGATAAAGTCAGTATGCGATTATCACATAACAATTGTCATAGATTTTAAGGTGATTTGTTATGAGTTTTTTCGAAGTAAACTTGAAACAGAACTTGAGACAAAGATAAAATAAATTTTAATTGTTAAACAATTTAAACAAAAATGTCTTTTAGCAGGTTTCTCAAAACAACAACCAACGCCAATTCTTCATTTCTTTCTGAAAAAGAAAATACCAATAGTATTTAATGATAATGACAAGAGTAAACAAACTAAAGAGTCCTTTTTACACTTTATTTTAAAAACATAATTTTTCTTCGTGAGGAGAGAGTTTGACTTAATTAATAATACAGTATTACGACATATACAAAAACAAAAAAATGACACTTATAACATTCTTCATATGGCTTTACTTCAACTTTTTCAGAAATATCTGAAAAATTTACATTTGAAATTAAAACAATGAAATGGTATTTTCTTTTGTTTGGTCCGTGTTTTGTTTGTTCTTTTGGAGATATATTGTATTAGTATTTGTATTTGTATTTTTGTATTTTGTAAATATTAATAGCCTATTTGGTGCAAAATTGACCTATATTAAATGTAAGCATAGGTTGATATGACGAAGGCTAAATAAGGTTAAATTTATATCCTCCAAGGGATGTCCCTTATGGAAGTCTTACAGGAATCTGCTTTAGCTTCTGTCACATCATACATCATTTTAAGTACAAATATGAATTTGGAGCAATAAGCCACAAACCCGACGTCAAAAGGTTGAGTAAAGAAAGTTGTTGCATTTTTAAGTTTTAAATATTTGATTTCAATGGAAACTTTTTTTGCCTACCATTTCCGTCGCGGTCATCCATTTGAAGTCTAGTTTACAGCATTGTACTCTGAGACCTTTTATTTTGATGTAGGCCCTACATATGAGCATATGCTTGCGTTTAAGATTTTCTTCTGACTCCTTGCTGGTCGTCCCTGAAATGATTCAAAATGGTTGATAACATGAAAAGATACTTTTTGCTAAGTTACTATAACTCCCCAAAGGATGTCCATCTTAAAAAAAATAAAAAATAAGGAGAGATGGCCGGATTTGTTTACACTTTTTATAGTAAATAATTTTTATGGATTAAATAAGAATGTTGTAATGGTTTGGTTGCAGGCGGAGGAGGGGGCGGGCTGCGCGGTCCGCAAAATGACCGTCAACTTCGGCGAGATCGGATGGGGCGAGTGGATCATCTCCCCCCACAAGTTTGACGCCAATTATTGCACAGGCTCCTGCCGCTTCCCGCTGACCGAGGTAAAATCCTCCGACACATGACAATGTCATCCCCCCACCCTGTAGCCTCCCTCCGAGTGATGCGACGACGCTGACTGCTGACACGTCTTTTTGAGCGGAATTTTTTTTAATTGGGATGTCTGAATGTGATCATCGATAGTTGGATAGGCTTACTTATTTTATTTTCTGCCCCGACTGATTTTTAAGTTGCAGTAGAAGCTCTCTTAACCTAAGGGACAGGACTGGACGAATAACGTTAAAGGTAAACTGAATAATACCAGAAATATTTGTTAAAATCAATAAAACGATTGAAAAATGTAAAAAAGCGTTTCATCAAAATCAATTGTTCCTAACGCAATTAATTAGTTTAATAAAGTAAAATGACAGTTGTGGTATAAAAAAAACTTAAATAACAAAATTAGTAAAGACAGCACAGTAAAAATTGTCTGCAAGAAATACTGAGAGCATCTGACAGGTTTGCCTTGCTACAGAAACGTATGATGGACCTTTTGAAACATGAATTATTTTTAGATCATTATGTCAAAATCAGCTCGAATGGTGGATATTTTTATATTCCTGGAAAATGGTCGGTTAATCCGACAGGCGGTTGATCCGAGGTCGGTTTTAATTGAGCTTCTACGAACTGCTTCGAGATATGCCTAAAAGGAATATTGCTGATGAGGTAACAGAAAAATAAATTCATATAATGTATGAACTGTACAATAAACTTTTCCTCTTGAAGTCGTCATCTCCCTGCGGTCGACGGCTTGACTGTTGAGAATTTTGTTTGTTGGGCTCTATTTTAACAGGTGTTCTTTTATACTAGAGATCACATTTGAGGTTTAAAGTTGTAATTGTTAAGGATACACGTTTTATAAAAACGAAATGAATTATAGTTATATTTTATAAAATTAACCTTACATTAAAATATCACCATCTCTCTCCAGGATCACTTTTATTATTGATGTAAGTATTTTAATTAATTGTGATAGGTTAAAAGTGATTTCCTTGCTTTATTGCGGAAGTAAGATGTAGTCTACACTCGTCCTTCAAGCTTCGTTTCGAGAAATGAGCTAGTAAGGTCCCAGCAAATGAAGAAATGTCGACTAAGTAAAACTCCCTCCTACATGCCATTACACCCTGGGTCAGGATTGCATTTTTAGTTTATCACTGGGCATATTTTAATTGGCTTTTTACTTTCTCTCCCTATACCGTATATGGAGAAAGTATTGTTTTCGTCCAAAATTTTTAATTTGAGTTGTTGGGAGATTAATTTTTCGTTTAGCGGTAAACGCAGTATGATGTCACGGTCGCACGCAGAGTCAAACTCGTGCTGCTTAGCTGGTAGCTATCCGACTGAGCCATCAAAACATTAATGTTTGTAGGCTTTTAACAAGTTTTTATATTGTTGGGAAAAAGTATGTGTCAGGTATCTGATACAGTTGATTACATTTCCAATCATCGTCCGAGGGCTGTATGACACATTCAAATTTCAGAGTTATTGCATTGTCTTTAATATACCTATTGCCTCTTCACTACCTTCTCTAGGGATAATTAAGACTGAAACGAACGAATTTACAATTCTTATAATACCACTGAAATGAGAGTCTAAAGGAGCATGCTGTGATGGACTGCCAGAGCTTCTCTTAAGGTTTATTTATTATTATTTTTATTTATTTATTTTTAAATTACTATGTTTTTAGCTCTTAACATTCGGCAGTGAGTATGGGAATAATAATTTTATTGTAATATTATTATAATTTTATTTGATTTTAAACTAAAAATAGAAAATACAGGACGACAATTTTAATAAGTAGTTGTAATTAATAGTTACAGACAAGTATTTTTACCTTATTCTTTAAACTGACCGATATCAGTTTCGTGGTAACTCTTCAAAAAACTAACCAAATATAGTTTTAAAACTAATAATAAATTTGGCGTCTTTGTAAAAAGCTAAGTATTTTTTTAAGTATTTCTACCATTTACAGTTCTGAGGACTAAACTACTCAAATGTAGCTCAGAAACAGTCCAAGTGGAATTATTAACTATGAGACGTTGGAAGTCTTATCGGTTAAGGATACGGATCTTTGTATAAGGATAGTGAATCACTTTATTCAATATCGGTCTAATTCCAAATAACTACAAAAATTTCGACAAAAATTTCAGTTGGTCTGCACCCGAGAAGTTTAAAAACATTTTATAACTGAAACATCTGTTCTTCCTATTTTCCTATCAGTTGTTTTTACAACAGCTGTCTAATGATTCAATCAATTACTCTTTCTCCATAAGATTATCATTGGAACTTTGAAAGCCTGTGGGGCTTAGCCCTGGAGTCCGACGTGAATTAAAATGGGATTCTGCTCATCCACAGGACTATCTATACCTTTCTAACGGTATGCGCGGATTTCTCCTACGATGCACACGAGCTGAGAAAAAAAGGAGGAAACGAAACATGCTTGCCTATTAATATAGATATTTTCTTAACGACATGAGTTATTGTATCCCATTCACACAAACTGTCATATAAATAAATCCTAGGAACCACTTCAGTGTTGAAATCACGCCTTCAGTCGATATTTGTTAAGAGATAAGACACAATCTTATCAGGCGCTACCTGAATACTGGCGGTCTCTTTGGTAGATGCCGCCAATAATAATTTCACGCAGGCATGCTACAAAACTAAAAACAATCATTAAAAAATTTATAGTTAATAACCAGCTTAACTTATTTTATTATGACAAGTCCGTTTTAACATTTACAACATGCAAAAGGGTTCTACTGTAAGCAATACTATAATGAATGAAATTAGTCATATAACGCCTCTTCGTACAAATTGAACGATACTTGAACTACCGTCATATTTTCAACTGTATAATTATTCTTTCATCAAGCATACTTCTCCACTGTAACTATACGATGCCTCTTATAAGGTTTTTATTATTTTTTTCTACAAAAAAGTGTTATAACTTCATAATATGTATTTTTACAATATTAAAACTATTGTTTCAAAAATAAAACTTTCTGTATCTTTCATCTAAATTAAAAAATTAATAAGTCAAAATTTATTATTTTAGTTAGTTAGTAACACAACGCCTTTCAAATATTTCCAGCAATTATGTCAGACTATTAATTCAGTGCTGTATAAAAGAGGCTCTATTTATAATTTACAAGTCAAACAAGCATTTATTCTACTTAATAATTTAACATGATTTTGAAGTTTTAGAAAACATTTTCTTACATCAATCAAAACATTTTATAAAGTGCAACAAATGAAATTTTACTTGCATTAATTAATTAATAATAAAGGGGTTTGGACCGTTCCCATCAAAAAGCTGTAGGCCTAAAATTCTTTAGGTCTAGAGAAACGCAAACAAATATCTAATTGATATCTCACAGTGGTTTTTTTTAATATATCGACTATTATTTATGTGAATTTGGTCGAATGTCGTGTGTGAGAAAGTGAGTGTGTGTGCGCGTGTGAAGGCCCTTCTGTTGGGCTAACACTTACCTCAAGTACCAACAAACAGTTGGACTAATGTGGCCCGTCCATCTGTCCGTTACCACTTACACTCACACACTCGCACACCCGCACACACGCCCACACACACACACACACACGCCCCGGGCAGATAACACTCTCACTGGTCGAAACAAGAGGCCTTTTATCCTCTCATTCTTTTACCCCACGTCCATTAAGCTTCTGGTGAGATTATCTGTTTTCAAATAAAAGCAATAGGCCTATTCTCAGTCTTATTATCTGTAATGGATTACCTTGACGCGATTACTTTTGGAATTCATAAAATTTTTCCGAAGACATTTGAACCTGTAAGTTAACATTAGACCTACTTTACTGTAAATTAGAACAATCCCAACCACACTCACAGATTTGGCTAGGAAATCGATAGGGCAAATACGTCCTTATAAGAATCGCAATTAACGCCATCAAAATTAATGTCACCACAATCGAATCCCGTTCATATTTAAAAAGAAATATAAACACAAATTTGGTCATAAGCCAAAAGCAACAGGTCACAAGGAATATGTTTCTTCGTCGAGTCATAAATATTTTTTTCGAATGATAGGCCTACTATACGTCCATGGAAGAAGTAGGTAGAGGTTTTATTTAAATTATTTAATTGTAGTATTATTATTTTATCAAGAAGCAACATATACAATTTTTATAAGAACTATAAAGTACACCACCCCGTACGACATACAAGCGAACCCAGCTAGTTTAAAATTAAATCCAACAATAAATACCCCCCGTCGCAGCAGACCTGCGTACTCAGCGAATTTCCAAATTAGTAATATCAATTTTGACCAGCTAAACCTGTAAACAAAATTTCATAACGTGCTCATAAATAGGGAAATAAATGTCTATTCTCCTTAAGATAAATATAGGGAAAGAGTATGCAGGTATGCTGCCATGGGGACACTAAAAGTAGGTTTTTAGCATAGAAAAAATTTATTTCGACCATATAAAGCCATATAGTAAGTTTCATCAATATCTGTCCATAAATAAAACAGTTTGCCTATTCTCCATATGATTAACATGGGAAAAAAGTATGCAGGTTTGCTGCCATGATAAGTACAAAAACCAAGATTTTTTACCTTTAATGGATGAATCTCAACCAAATGAAGCTAAATACTAAGTTTCATCCAAAAATATTGGTTAATAAGTGAAATATTAAAACATCCTTATTCTCCATAAGATTAACATTGGAGCCCCAAAAAAATGTACTGTCTTTAGACTTTGTAATATCTCGGCAACCAATGGAGATAGAGCAAAGCTTCAAGATACTAAATTGTGTGTTTTTTTGAGCTAAATCCAACGGTCAAAATAAAAATTTAAAATTTTTTAAATTTACATATGAAAAATGCAAAAAACCCATTTTTGGGGTACAAAACCCCCGAAAACTACCCCTTCCGGTAGGTCGATATGTCTGGTTTTCGAACTCATCCGAATAAACGTAGGATTACACGTCTCTACCAAATTTGGTGTCGATCGGACCGTTTTTACGAGAGTTATCGTGCCTAGGGACACATACATATAATATATATATATATATATGTATATATATATATATATAAATATATACATATATACATATATATATATATAAATTTGAATGACTATTATTTTTGGTCTCTGGGCACCTAAAAACGAAAAAGTAACATGGTCCCGGGCTTAGGTCTTACCATGAGACCTACGGTAATAGCTTATTCCCTATGGGAAATTCGCTAAAAAAAAAAAAAAAAAAAAACTATTGCTATAGTAGGATTCACGAAAATAGTCCGATGAGAGTTGATACATTGTTGCCAAATTTATCCTGAAACACATTTTTATACTGCGTACACATGGTAAACATAACAAAAAATGACAACATTGCAGGGTGAGAGGGGGTGAGGGGGAACACAGCTGTTAAAATTTCCATCGGACTATTTTCGTGCATCTTACTATAGTAATCAAAATCTCAATCGACAGAAATAAGATTGTGAAAAGACTTGATATAATCCTACGTTTTCAGATATTTTTATTCATAATGTTAAAGTAAATTAACACACACAAGAGTTTAAGAGTTACATGAAAAATGCTATTGTTGCCACTTTTTGGTGGAACAGACTTTATGAGTAGCTTTAAAAAAAAAGATTTCTTTGTATATTTTTCACGAAACATCAGAACAAAATAACATATTCATACACTTTAAAAAATAGAATTTAAAAGTAAAATTTACATTTTAGATTATGTACAAGCTTGGATATATAATAGATATCATAAAAACACGAAAATTCTTTTCTTCACTACATCACAATTCCAAAAATAGTCCTAGTGCCCAACCAATCAATCTTTTTCAGCCCCCCGAGTGACTCCCATAACATTCCATTTTGCAGAAAACACTCAATCCCAAATAGCTATTGGCTAAATGACACAACATCTACATTTATTATCATTTGCAGAAGTGTGACGTTTGTGAAAAGTTCTCTCCTATAAACTATATAGGCCATTTAAGAGACAAATAAGGTTGTATAAAGGGTGCATTGAACTCTAGAGCCACTTTTTGGATTTCGTAAAATGTTTGGGAGAAATATTTCATTTAAAAAAGGCCTACTACGGATGTCTAATTCCTGGAGGTCTGTCCACATTTTTCTACTTAACGAAGCACAATTTAAGAAACCTTTGACGGATAAAAAATTGTCCTACTTTAAAAATATTAGTTTCGCATTCCCCCAAATAATTGTCTATGTTTTCAGTTTGATAAATGCTTCAATGATTTCACTATTAATATCTAAAAAAAACTGGAAAATTATACTTTAATTAATGAAAAAATATAAATAAAACAAACTTAGAATAAAATTCTTAGGATAGAACTATAATTAAAAGTGGATTATAAAAAAGTAAATAATTTCATGATCATAGAAGGGAAACATAAGTATATGTTATCTAATTAGGATGTTAAAAGTTGATAAAGTCATACTTTAAGCAAGAAAATATTAAGTTGAACATTTTAAGACGAAAATATAGAAAAATATGAACCAAAGTAACCACTATAGAAAAATGTACCCCACGTTAAGAAAATGTCTGAATCAATTAAAGAAATACAGTAAACATACAGATCAAGTACTCTTTACAGAGTTACTCGGCTGATGGTTTCCACACTCCCTGCCACCAGCTACCCGCTATCGCCTGAACCTCTCCTCCCCACATCTCCAGGGTGGTCGCGTCACTCTACCTGAGGCCTCTTTGTTTTTCTGTCACCGCCTTCACCAATTAAAGCCTCGCCTCTCAACATCTTTATCTACTTCGCATTCCTCACACATTCGCCATGGTCCGACACTCATTCATTCACACCCTTCTCTGCTGACTCAACCCCTCACGGGTGTCCAAACTCGAACTATCAGATGTACCATGCGATGTTGTAAGGATGATGAGTCCATCAGCGCCCATAAAGATAATGCTTCTCACAGCACATCATATTTTTATGTCTATTTGTAGTTTACGTATTAAATTGATTGGAAAAGTTAAATGAATTTACAGCAAGGGAAATAATTTCAAATTTGAAAACTGTTTGTTATTACAATAATTTTTTTTAATACGACAGTAAACTCAATTAAGGTTTATTAAAACTAGGCACCTGTTGCAAATTTATCATAGTGCAACTCCAGGTTTATGGCTTGGTATAACCATTGACTATGTACACTCACGTTAGTGTACATAGTCACTGGTATAACTAATAATGTCGTGTAAATTATTCTTATAATTAAAACCTTCTACTCTGTTTCACGCCTACCTCCAGGATAACGATGTTAAGTCAAAGGAAGTATGTTATGTTATAATCATTCGCTTTAAGATAGTGTGCCTAGTTTGTGTGGAAGGTACTTCTGGGTTTTGTTTGTTTTATTATTATTATTTAATTGTAATAATAATAAAACATTTTAAGAAGCAGATTGACCACCTGAAGGAATATTAGGCCTACCGTATCCTATTAGGAAGAAGCCTATTGAAAAATTGCCTAGGCTTTCCAGAAATATATACAAAATAAAAATATTCAATAAGTCACATTTTTCACCTTTTGACTTCGGGCTTGCAGCATATTTCATGTTACTCGATTACCTTTAAAATAGCGTAAGATTTGACATAGACCAATAATTTTTTTCAAATATCCTTAGGCAACGTCTCTTGGAGACTGTCTTAAAGAAAACTTTAGAGCTTAACTTGGCCTAAGTCATAGCAAGTCTTTAAAATCATCAGTTATGATTAAGCTGACTGATATGAATTTTAAAAAATACACCGCAAAACAGGACCAAAGGATGGTACATAGTCAGTAATAATTAAAAAAAGTTATCTAGCTCCTAATTGAATTTGATTATTTATTATATTGTAGCTAAACAACATATAAAATACTAAGCCGTCTGCAGATTTTTCAGCACTTCCCGTAACATATTGTCAACATACATTCCTGCATAACATTTTTTTCCCCCATATCCTAAACTCTAATACGAGTAAGGTATATATGTATGTATGGACACGAGTATTGGAAACGGCTCGAATGATTTTCTTCAAACTAAAATAAAACTTAAATAAAAGTAAAGTAGGCCTAAACAAAAGGTAAAACAACCCAGCAATTTGTAAAATATCAATTAAATTTGAAAACGAGAAGAATTAGCAACAATTAGGTAACACTCTATTAACCGTAGAGGTAAAATCCATGTGATACATTAAAACATCTTGAAAGGCTCGTGAGCGAAGTGAAAGAGCTTGTCCTAGAGGTGAGTGAGCGGAGCGAACGAGTTCATCTTGAAGTAAAAAGCTTTGTGGGCTTCTTATTTTAGCGTAGTGTGTGACTGATATTACTATGACTGTAAAGAATAGTTTAAGTAAACCGAGCAAATGCTTGGCCTCCAGGTATTGTAAAATGTAAGCTAATGTATGTATTACTATTAAAAATATTTTAACCAGTGAAAAAATTGTTAGACCCTTATTTTGAAGTAGCGTCCTATAATAAAGTCTTCATTTGCTAATAAAAAAACTGCATTGACTTATGTCACCCCACACAATTTTAAATTTAAACTTTGGAACAATAAATGAGAAAAGTCCGTCCCTAGAAGGTCGAAGTTATGGTGTAAACTGTATTATAATGGTCATATGACATTTCACTCTTTAATCCATTAAAGGTTCAGTTTGCAACAAAGGAGGAGTGGTGTTAGATTCCATCCCATTAGTTTTATAAAATTCATTTAACATTTTTTTATGCTATTGACACGTCCTGCTAATGTGACAGAAATCCTATAGCCCAATCAAAAAGTAGATTTTTGGGCCCAACAGGCCAATGCTGTACAAGTGTTATTCGTTTATCTGTAATAAACAGGACTAAAGAAGTCCATGACCTGACTTATGGACAATTACGTATATTGCTCTAAGTGTAAGCGAATTTAAATAGTCATTTAAATATGTGCAGGCGTTGAAGCCTTCCAACCACGCCACCCTCCAGAGCCTGGTGCACGCGCTGGGAGCTGAGCCCCGGGTCCCCGCTCCCTCCTGCGTGCCCCACAGGCTGTCGCCCATCACGCTGCTCTACTACGACCACACGCTCAACGTCGTGCTCAAGAACTACCCCAGCATGGTGGTCGAGTCGTGCGCCTGTCGCTGAGACGCCAAGGGCGTTCTCTTGGTGAGTCTTGTTGGTACACCATAACCAAAGGCTTAGGCCTATAGAAAAGGTCAAGTTTTAAAATTCACTTTTCCGACTCACTCTGAGACCAGGAAGATTTTCAGAAATTATATTAATGATTCATTTGATTACAATATTGTTTAATTACACTATTATGAAGGTACTGTTGCTATTTAGTAAATTTGTTTCTTATCCTTCAGAAACATTTTTCCTTACCAACCTTCTCATAAACCTTCAATATTGCATTGGGAAAATTGTATAACATAAACAAATTAAGATCTATATTTTTATTTTTGTGGGTACCGGTAAGACATTAGCAAAATTATAAGTTATTCTCTACATTCTTATCATCTAAGCTACCTGCTATATTTTTGCCATTTTTCTAAAACCAATTTTCAATGTCAACAAACAAAGCTATAGAGAGATTATATTTCTACAGTTAGTTTAACAAAACCACTTCAAACCATTTCAAAGGATTTAAATGGTTTTATAAAAAAATTCCACCAATCACTAATTTGCATTGAATTATTTTGGTCCACTTTTACTGAGGTAGTAAACAATTGTTCATTGATAACCAAATCCTTCAAGGTAAAACTTTATTGGTCTAGATGTATAGTCACCACAGTTTTAAGTAAAATAGGACCTATAATATGTCCTACAATGGGTAGAAAATAACTGTTGTAGGGCATATAACAGTTCTTTTCTACCTGTACACCAACAGGTACAGATTTTTTCCTAATTTTAAGTAGTTTCAATTTTATGTTATAAGGCCACCGAAACTAGAATACTCTAACGGTAGGTGAAAACTACAGCTGATACCAAGGGAAAACATTTTTATGTTTTATGCTAAGAATGCATAAAACATATCGTTCTGATGATAAAATATATAAACATTTCCGGGTCAAAATCCAAATTATATTCAATCAGCGCGATTGGTCAAAAATATGGATTAAACATTAAATACAGTACATTAATGATAACAAGCATGTTCGCGCTCCAAGGTTGGCACTCCTGGTTTTGGCAGCAGGACGTCAGCTGTTTAGCGCGGGAAACACTTTATCTCTCATTCTCTCCAAACAGGAGATAAGTCGGCAAAGCTCTCAGCCGACTCCTGGCGGCACTAATGTGTTTTTATAAACGAGAGCTGTCCTCTTCTCTACTTCTCTTCTCCACCTCCGCTCAACGCCGAGTGTTCGCTCTTTCTTTGTTTCCCTTCCCTTTTAATATTTACCTGTTCCGTTTTTATATGGAATACCACTTAAGACTATTTTCGGAAAGGGTTATTTTGCGTTTTTAACGAATATCTATTAAAAAATATTGGTTTTTATCTTGTTATGTTTGTAGTATAGAAATGAACATTTCACAAGTAGAACAGAGTGACAATATCATCATTCCGTAGCTGTATGGTAAACTAAAGCACACCGGGTTTCTTAGACCACCCGGATACACCCCTTTCAAAATTTACTGATTTAATTTTCCACAAAAACTAAATGTGAGATTTCACGTAAACCGGTAAACCTATATCTATTGACACTAATTTAAAAGTACAGGGTGATGGTATACTAGAATTATTAACAATTTGTTTGTTGGCATTTTTGGATCCTTCAGGCGATTTTAAGACAACTTTACAATTGCGCTCTAATCTCTTGAGAAACGTAAGCGTCGAAGGGATGTATTTTAAATTAAATACAACTCAGCCTTTACTGGTGCACTTGTGCAAAGCTTTATAAGTTAAAGTAAAAAAGTTGGCCCAAATTTGAAATAACTTACCAATTGACCATTTCCAGGTGTTTCAAAAAATTTCAAAAGTTTTGCTATCAAAATTTTTATGTAATTCGATTTTATGTAAAAAAAATCATAAGAATATTAAATAAAATTGTCTAATTAATACTTAAATTGAATAAAATAAATAGGATTTTGACGGCCTCGAGATCGTGTTTCAACTTCGAGACGAAGTCGATAACTTGCAACGATCGAGAGCAGGCAAAATACAAACAAAACATAACCTCAACCAACCTAGCGAGATGGACTACTTGAGTTTCTGGTCACTAGGCAACCACTTCACATCAGCTAAGGCCACCGAAACTAGAATACTCTAACGGTAGGCGAAAACTACAGCTGATTCCAAGGGAAAAGCACAATTTTGCCATGTACGTCATATATATTTGACCCCCACTAGAAACCCATGGAAAGCGGTAGCCAAGAAATCTAGAATACTAATGGTAGGTGACATCAACAACAAAAAATAACAAATCAGTGACGTAGTTGGTGGTTCAGCTGATACCAACTGCCAAACAGATGTGACATATTTGGTGCTTTTCATCAGTTGTAGTTGTCAGATACCGTTAGTGTATGAGAGTAATCTAGTTTCGGTGGAGGGTAAAGCGACAACATGTCGTCGTGGCCAATTTTACCTGCGGCCGCACCATACCTGCTCTGCGGGGGTACGACAACATGTCGTCGCTGCCACTTGAGGCGGGCGACGACATGTTGTCGTACCCCGAGAGGGGAGGTTTAACGAGGGACTGACAGCTAGAGATCAATGACACTTCGCGTAGGAAAGGAGTGAAATTATCCCAATTGTAGTTGTTAGATGTGAATATAGACTAATTCATGCAAATTAAGGTTATATTAGTAGACAAATCACAATAACAAAATTAAACTAATTGTTTTCTTTATTCTTATTATTTTAAGATGTCATCTTATTATATTAAGATATCTTATTATTTTCTTATATTGTAATATTTTTTATCAACGATATTAGATTTATTTCATAGAACTATGATAGTGTAATACCGGCCTGATCATTGGTGTGATAAGGTTCATGCCTAATATAAACATAATACACCCATCCGTTAAGGAAACAGTTATTTATAAAAAGAAAATGTCAGCTGGCGCCTAACAAAGCATTTTAGGACATGTGTTTCCATATTATTTTGATCCAATTATCTAAAAAACTATAGATAAAGGGTATCTATAGAGCGTAAAGATAGAGGGTATTTAGATAAAAAAAATTTGAATTTAACAATATATTGGCCGAAAAATAAGTTTAGAAAAATCCTCAACCCCAGTAAAATTGTTTCTAGTTATAAAGTAGAACTTTAAAAAGCGACATTAATTTAATAATTGCCACAACACTTGGAAGGTTAAAATATCAATTTCCAAACATGCCATTTTGATTTATGTTTGATGACCAAAACCACTAAAGTCAGGTTCTGCACTGCACTTCTGATTAAGAAAATTTATCTTTGGTGATAAAGTTTATTTGAATAATATATTATTACTATGTCGTAGCGAATATGTCGTCGCTAAGGAACACAAGTAAATTATACTCATAAACTATTCATCTCCTGTACTTTCAAATTTTTGTACACCCTTTTGTACATTAGTGAGACCAGTAAACTAAACGGTAAGAATCACATTATCCTACATGACAATTTTAAGAAGTTACATAATTTAATTATAACAAAAATAACCACTCAATATGTACTAAAATTTATTTATTTTTATTTTCAAAAATAGCATTTCATTAATTTATAGTTAAGATAAAAAACATATAAGTAGTGTAAACAAATTAATCTGTAAACCATAAGTTTAAAAAGACCTATAGTAAATATAATAAGTAGGCCTAAACTCTATTTATATAGTAACCGAAATTTCACTTAATCATAGCAAACGTTAACTATTTATTTTACCACTCTCAAAGTAACTACAATGTTGAACAATCTTTTGTTGAAATTTTTATCGTCTGACAATAATGGTGGAGAATTGGAGTTGTCTGCTTTGTTTACTAAATTTATTTTTTAAATCAGCAGTGGTATGAAATATTAGCGTAGGACATGGATCACCAGGAGCAGTAAACCAATCGACAAAATAACGTCTTCGATTGGTCTAAATAAAGTTTAAAATTCATTTTACAGAGTTTAAAGGCATATTCTCAGGGGTGCCATATTTTTCCTCTCAGGGACCATAAGAAATCCATTGATATCAAAATATCCTTGATCCGTTCATCGTTTCTCTCTAGACCCTTAAATGCACTACTTTTTTATATAAAAAGATTGTTTTGATTCCATTTCAATTTACTTAACACTTTGATAACATTTATACATGACGTAATCTATCATTACGAATATTAGAATCAGGTTGACTAATGCATAGTATTCTTCAAAAAAGAAATATGTAAAATTTAGACGTTTTAAAACTAAATGTAAAGTTTGTCCGCCGACGCCGAGAGAGCAGACCTGTGCGCCAAAGCAAAGCCTACACCTCAGGCTATGCAGGTAGGCAAGCCGAGAGAGAGTGAGAGAGGAGATTAGCCAGGGTACGACTTTGTGTCGTCGCTGCCGCTTGAGGCGGGCGACGACACAATGTCGTACCCCCGAAAATATTTTTACTGCGCCCCAACGGGGGCAGGAAAAATTCAGACATAAAGTCGTACAATCTCGGTATATATATATATATATATATATATATATCGTATGGCTCATTCAGCCAGCCACCATGGTTTAAGAATAATAAAATAAATTCTGCGGTGCAGAGCACCTGAGTCAGTATAAGTAAAAATCTAAACACTAAAATAAAAATAAAAATTAGATCTTTCTTTATAGAGCTAAATCCAGGGCGCTAAGCCATTGCAGCCCAGCTTCACTTGAGCTATGCAGACCGGCCAATCCTTCGGGGAAGGCACTCAGTGGGCACTCTTCGACTATGTGTTCCATAGTTTGATACTCTGCTCCGCAGTCGCATGACTGGTCTTGTGTCATTCCCCATTTGTGCTTCCAATAATTACATCTTCCCACTCCAGTGCGGAAACGATTGAGTATAGTCCACTGCTTCCGAGGAAGATTCATACCACCTACCGCTACGGTCGGGTCATCTATCAAGAAGTGGTTCCGACCTTGAAAAGCGTCCCAGGAGGAAGTCCAGTTTGTATGGATGGTGAAGTTCGAGTCCATCAACTGGGAGGCTGTTCATAGAGGTGGTTTTCGGGACCTCAATCGGCCCGCATTCTGGGGTAGGTAATCATGGATGGGCAGCTGTGGAGCAGACAAGATCTTTGTGTATTCCCTAATGAGTGCATCCCTTCGTCTTATTTCAGGAGGAGCGATATTACACAGCACCGGGAGCCAAGGTACAGGAGTTGCCATGAGTGTACCACTAATGGCTCTCATGGTCCTGTTTAGCTTTGGTCTCTCTAACGTGCACACTATTTAACCACACGGGAGCACAGTACTCAGCAGTTGAATATACCAATGATAGAGCAGTTGTTCGCAGAACTTGTGCGTTAGCTCCCCATGTGGAGCCAGCAAGGTGATGGACAATGTTAGTCCTGGTTCTCACCTTAGCTGCCGTTTTTTGTAAGTGGCTTTTAAATGTGAGAGACCGATCTAAAGTGACTCCCAGATACTGTGGGTGGTCATTATGTTTCAACTCAACATCGTTGAATACGATTTTAAGCTTTTGGTTGGCCAGTCTATTATTCAGGTGGAAGCAAGCAACCTCAGTTTTTGTTGGGTTTGGATTTAGCTTCCAGGCTTCAAAATATTCACCGAGGGTCGTGAGGTCATTTGTTAGTGTTTCCTCAGCTTGTCGAAAATGCCGGTGTTGATATGCCAATGCAATATCATCTGCATATATAAACTTTAAGGACCGAGTTACAGGAATGTCGGCAGTATACACATTAAAGAGCAGTGGGGCGAGCACTGACCCTTGTGGCAGGCCATCCTTTAGTTGCCTAAACGTACTTTCTTTGCGTCCCAGATATACTTTTATCATCCTATTGGAGAGCATTGAGTTGAGGAGACGCAACAAGAAAGGGCAAGGAATAAGGTCGTAAAATTTAACTAGGAGGCCTTTTCTCCAGACAGTGTCATATGCTGCAGTCAGATCTAAAAAAGCCACAGAGGTTTTCAATCTTCGCTCAAACCCATCCTCAATGAAAGAAGTCAGAGCTAAAACCTGGTCACAACAGTTGCGACCAGGCCTAAATCCAGCTTGTTCGACAGGGATGCTGGCATTGAGAATAGGGAGGATTCTGTTATAAATCAACCTCTCTAGCAGCTTATAACAAACACTTAAAAGAGCTATAGGCCGATAACTTTCAGGCAGTTTTGGATCCTTTCCGGGCTTCAGGATAGCTATGATCTTGGATTTTCTAAATATCCCAGGAGTAGTGGGGTTTTGCCGGTTCTGGCCCATTTCAAGGCCAAGCGGTTCGAACCGGCAGGTGTGGTTGACAGTGATGGGTGTGTTTTGTAAGTGGGTCAAGGCCATCCGGAGGGAGTTTTAAAAAAGCGGAGCCGCGAGGGGCTCAGTCGGGGCGGGGACTCGGGACGGGTCGGATCGGAGCGGGAGCGGCGGGCCGAGGGAGGGTTGTTTTTTTTTAGTTTATTTATTTTAATTAATTTAAATTAAAATAGTGTCGTTGTTGTTGTTGTGCAGAGAGGCGTTGGAGCGTCGTGCACCGTTGACGCAGTGGTAGACGCCGAAGGTGATGGCGAAAAGGAGGTAGACGCACAGCATGCACAGTACGCATTTGAACAGTTGCAGCAGGCGGACCATGCCTTGTTGGTTCGCCGTTTCCAATTGCAGCCTGTTGATCTCCAGTCTGAGTCTGTCCTCCTCCAATCGTGATCTGAGCGTAACGTCGTCCATCATGTCTGTGTGTGCGTGTTTTTTAGTTTGTGGTGGGGGAAAAAACGGGAGCGGTGTTGATGGTAGGAAAGTCGGCGATGAAATGAGAAGCGAAGACGAATGCAGTGCATATTTATTGTAGAGTGGTGGGGGGTGAAGAAAAAAAAAAACAGTTGTCTTCGACTAAACCTCATCGTCAGCTGTGTCGGAAGGTGCAGCCTCGGAAGGTGGAGGAGTGCCGCCTGCAGGTTCGATGTCCTCGCTCTCCATCTCCTCGCATTGTGGACAATTGTAGGAGATCTCCACAGTCATGGTGATGGTGTTGTTGGGAGCGCTGACTACGTCACTCAAAGTTTCAAAAATATCCTTCAAGTCTTGTTGCGACTTTACGGTAAATGTATTTGTACTTGTCGCTAAAGGAAAGCCGCTCATCGTTCGGGAGTCGGCGAACAAATGGCGAGCGGAGGTGAGGCGGCCGCCTATATTCGGTAGGGGTACCGTGGTGGGGGAAGAAAAGAGTGGGGGGAGGACAGCGGTGGGGCGAAGCCCGGGTGGGGGAAGAAAAGAGTGGGGGGAGGACAGTGGTGGGGCGAAGCCCGGGTGGGGAACGAGGGAACTTCGGTCATCGCAGTTCGCCGCGAAACGCCGTCGGGATAGGTTGTGGGAGCCGTATGAAGATAAGCGCTAGCTGTAACACAATGTAGAAAATAGTAATACTTTGTTTGTAAATTAAATATTAAATTTATATTTAACCAGAGCTTGCATTTCTTGTTCCTCGTCGTTTAATTCAACAATTTTAACACCATTAGTAGTCTGTTCCTCTTCCTCTGCACTTTGCGACGATGAAGACATGGAGGTGCCAGGAGAAGATGACGAGGATGAAAATATTGTGGTAGGATTGACATATTGCACCGTGATGTTGATCCATCTTAAAGGATAGCTATCAATGACTGTCAGTAAGTTTTGGAATAGTTCTTCCATCTCTTCTCTGTTGGTAATTGAATGTTGAAAGGAAATGAATTTATCATCCATGTTGTTGTCAGTGCGAGTAATGAAATAAGAATGAGAAGCGTATGGGATGATCCGTAGAATATATGTTGTAAAAAAAGTGGTGGGGGTAATCTCAAGGTCAATCAAATGGAATTTTAAAAAAGGGCTGCAGTCAGTGACTACCGCTATACATCTGAAGCTTCAACAGGATCAGAAGACCAATCTGATCTGTACTTGCACGCACTTATGATGCATGTACAAAAGTCGTCTTTATAATATGCATTGCACTTTCGACAAGTGGCAAGTTTTTGCGGATGAAATTTGATACACTTCTGGGGACAGCAAGTGTGGAAGTATCGTGATTTATAAATCTTGAAGGTTCGCAATTCTGGTGGCGGTAGTTGCTTTGTCTTGCACTTGCAGTAACAGGATCCGAAGAATTCGCACTTTGTACAAGCTAATCCGTCTACCATCCATCTTCCTAAATCTGTGCATTTCTGTTCACAACAGTAGCGCGGTGCGTCCTCGTTGTTCTTCTCCTCCATGTTGCCGGTTCCAAGTGTTGGCAAGAAATGAAGTTGTACAGTGTAGGATAGCGTGTTTTATAGATCAATAAAAGTGGTGGGGGTAATCTCAAGGTCATCCAAATGGAGTTTTAAAAAAGATCATCTTACAAATGTAAGATGTTTTTTTTTTTTTTTTTTTTTATTTATGATGTTGGCTTGTCCTTTTCTTCTTCTTTAGGTTCTTTCTTAATATTCTGTTCCTGTTCCTGCTTGTTCGCTGTAGCCATGGCGATGAGTTCTTCAGTGGATAGCGGGTGCACTTCTGGAAACTTCAGGATCAGTTTTGGTTGGAACCCTTCTCTAGTCAATACACTGAGATCGGCGCTCATCTCTTCTACGGTTCTATAGTCCTTTCCGTAGATCTTTCCATTGAATTCAATCATCATTCGGTATAACATGGCGGCAGTGGTTGTTATCGCTGCGACCGTAGGAGAGCAAATGATGATTCTGTTGGAGTTGATCCCTCGTTTTATAGCGAAATTTTACAGCGAACCCTTGTTGACGTCATGCTTTGTCATTTAGTAGTATTTGTGGAATTTGACATTGGTTTGAGTAGATGGAGCGGATGTTGTCGCCGCCTGTGTGGGAAAGAACAATTCTTCATCGCAGAAGTTCTGTTTGGAGAACATCCTCTTGTTTGTTACATAGGTGTCAACGTTCAAGTGATAACCACCGGCAAGAAGCACTCGCAATTCATTAGTGAAATTGTCGAGCTGTTCAAAAGTTGTAATAGTGGAGGTATCGTATGATGCACACTTGATCTTGAGAGACATTGTGCAATCACCAACGGAGATGTGTACAGCACTGAAGGTAGTCGTAGACTGAGGGAATTCTTACGGACATTGCTCCATTTATATAGTTTTTGAAACTAGGTCAAGGTCACCCGAAATTGTTTTTTATATAAAGCAGCATACCGATATGTGTACAAACACATACCGATATGCTGCTTTATATTTGTTTTTTTTTATTTTTTTATTGTTATTCATTTATTTAGAAATATTTTACAAAAGTTTACAAGAACAATATGAAATTACAGATTAACTGTTGGCGTTAGGCATGACGTGAAGCGTGAGCTCTGTAGAATTACTTCCGCTCGGACCGTGGGACGCCAAGTAGAGAGCTCCGGGATGGATGAGGCGTAGATCTTCGTTCTGCAGAAGTTGGACGAAGCGTTTGGGAAGAAAGATTTGAAACTTCGGTTCATCACCAGGCGAGTAGGGCGCTTCACTCAGCGTGCAGTTGATGGCGTCTCCGACAGTTGTTTCCATCTTCTTGATGGTGTGGATGATGTAATGCTTTTCTTCCTTCAATTCCGAACATCTTTTAGTGGGTAGGATTGTGGACTTGGAATGTTTGTTGAACTGATCGACAAGCGATTGTAAAAATGTTTGCGTTGCCATTTTTTTACTTCTTCTTTTTTCGTTGATAATATTCTTAGTCTTGCGAATCTGCGTGTGAGGTGTTGACTGCTCGGTGGCTAGAGTAATACTCATGCCCGGTCATGGTTGTCCCCTCGCTTTTATACCCTTCCCATCCCCCACCACTCTGTTGGAGATACGCGTTCAAGCGATAAGCGTTCTTCAAGGCGCATTGCGATTGACGATGTTTAAAGTTTTTCGATGAAATACAAATGTTGCCGAAATGACATTGGAAATCCCTGTCCACCTGGACATTTAACACTTCGTGGTTTGTAAACTTCTGTATCCAACTGGCTTTTTCCACTCCTTTTGTGTAAATAATTTTAAATTCTTTACAGTAATGATTCATGATTTGCGGCATCATACTGTAGTGTACAAAACCTTCATCCCATCTCAAGTTGTGAAAGTATTTCATCAACCACTTGTTCGTTACTCTCGCTTTGGTAGTTAATCTGTTAAACGGTAGTGGCGGTTGGAATAAATAGTGATAAACTACAGATGTGTTCATATCTAAAACTACTAACTCTTTTATGATAAAACTTCCGTCGTTACCGCGGAACGCTTGGAATTCAATTATACCTCGTCTCACTTCCATTACTTCCGATTTGTTAGAAAACGAAACTCGTTTGTTCATGACGAAGGTTGGTAAACGACTGTTTGCAAAACCGCGGTGCACGCTCTTTTATACCCGAGGGTCTACACTTATCAATTATTGAATGAGCCTTCTTCGTTCACCTCTTGGGCTTGCTCATCTATACTGTAGTTAGTCTGATAGTTGTGCAACTGTCTCCACATGTCAACTTCATGAGGTATCCTATTGAAGATGGACGTATCTACGGGACCGTACAGAATCGGCACATACGGTTGCCTATCCAATGTATCGGTTAGATACTCTTTTATAATTGCACTTGAAAATATTAGCTGTTTTAGATATCTTGTGACAGGACCGGTAGCACAACTTAGACTGTAGAATTCATCTTTTGTCAGGTGTATCTTCATCTCATGCTTGGTTAAATCTCGAAAGCGGACGATTTGTCCACCTCGATGTTTCACTATATCGATTTCGATATTGGATTCCAGCAGACTTAATTTTGTCCTTCTTCCAAATGTGTTGTTACTCAAATAACATTCCAAAAGATGTAGATGTTTTCTAAACGATTCCCAGGAAATTTCAGTGAAGGCCACCATTTTAGATCCGTGATTTAAAATAACAGTTGGTGAATAATCCAATGATTTTATAACTCCGGCGGACACGCTCTTTGTCATACAAGAAGAGATGGGATAGTAGATCCTGAGAAATACTTCTGTCAAAATATTGGTGGAGATGGTGTCATCGATCTTTCTTCTTTTTACTCCTTTTTCAACTTCCTCTTCTTTTTTCTTATGTTTAAACTTGAGGAACTCGTCCATTTCTTGTTCGACTTGTTTTTCTATATCCAAACTATTGTCACCCATGGGAGGAGTAGTTTCTTCTTCGTTAGTATTTGCAGTAGGAGAGCTCATCTTGCGGACGATGCTTCCCATACGACGGTCAGAAATATAATGAGATTTTCATTCTCTTTCCCCCCTTTTATAACATTTGCGTCGACCGCAAAAAAAAAAACAGTTTTTTTACAACACATTTTTAACAATTCCTGTTAATGGAGTGTAAGTCACTATCTTGTCATGTATAATTAAACAGTATGCCGAAGTTCCGTCCGGTATTGCTTCTTCAAACTCCATTTCGATTTTTATATCCACACTGGACGATTTCACGGATTCGTTTTGTTTTGAACAATCGATAACGACTATTGGGGCTTTGGAGAAAAACTGTTCCGGCGATAATAGCGGTGTATTTGTCTTCCCGTAATATGACGATTGAAACCTCGCATACATATCGTACAAGATTGAATAGCGTTTTTTACTAAACATGACATTTAGATTGTCATAAGGAAAGAATTGAGAGTTTAGAAAAACTTTACAATTCTTTATTTTGCAATGGTCAAATTGACCGGCGTGCGAAGTTATAACATCTTTTCGTTTAGTCTGGAAACCGAGTATTACGTACCGTGCCCGTTCTAGATAAGTGGACGTCTTGACAGTCCATGTTTGACGCTCTGTTTGAGGTAGTGTGGGATATTCATGGAATTCCCAACTTCTAAACGGCATGACGATATCACGGTCAGATTTCAACTTTCTCAACAATACGATCCTGTGTTCATCGGCTAATCTGACATGCGGTACTCTCCACACGACTTTATCCAACTGTAGCTGCCATTCCAGTTTGGCTTCCGTAGTTCCAGGGTCTGCAAGTATCAAGTCCTTGTTAGTTGAAGATCTGAGTAATACCAATTCTTGTTTGACATTTATTATTATCCGTCTGTAATCTTCAGCGAATCCCAAAAGCAAACGTAAAGGGACATGAAAGTCAAAATGACCATTGGAATCCGGTGTTATAGTGTCTTTATCGGGAGCAACCCATCCGGCGGTGACTATTGAATTTTTCTCATGCGGTGTTAATGATGTTAATCCTTTCAGCGTCGTTGTTAGACCGACCTTTTTTGTCGAATCAACCGTCACTCCTGATATTTCATATCTTATTTCATCAAAAAGATATGCCATCGGGTTATTTATAAAAGGAACCGTTGAAGCGGTTTTTCCATCCAATTTTAATACCCGTCCTTCGATGTACAAGTAACTTTCACACGGTAACGTGTAAATGTCCTGTTGTTGAATGGGGATCCTTATTTCATCGTTATTGTTTAATTTTGATGAAGTGTAAGGGTTGTGCGTGTGATATTCCTTCTCCCATAGTGTTTCGTCGAACGTCGGCCCTTGAGATATATCCAGGATATCCATCGTTGGTAAGTCTTAGTCCGATCTTTTGCAGGAAACGAATGTTGTCCGGTGTTAACTCGTCCAATGTTGAAGAGCTACTGAGGTCTCGGCTCTTCCGTTGCGGTTTAAATGTCAATCCCATGTTGAACTTATGACACCGCTTTTATGTGTAACCGTATTGTAATGGTTTCTCCTCTAAAGTCAACACTGTTACCGTCCTGATCCGATATGTTCAGTACGATGTCCGAAATGAAACTGGTGTTCAATGGTAGGTATATCAGGTTTTGTGGTTTCTCAACTATTTTAAAACCGGGAGCCACTGTTGGATAAAATGTATGTAAAATATGTTGGTTTACCCCGTCTCTATACGATCCGTGTATGATATTGCATGTTATATCAATACTATTAACCTTTAATATTGTTACTGTGGTATCACCTGTATGAGTAGGTCCGGGATCTAAGATTTTTCTTTTCTTATCTGAAAATCCCAGTAAACTACCAATTGAATTTTCTAAACTTAAATCTATATAATACTTTGAAGTGATTTCCGCTTTTAAAGTATTGTTATTTCCTTTTATACTGATATTTTCTTCTCCTAGCTGCTTCTGTAATACTTGGTTTATATCGTCTATTTCATACGATCCGGTAGATAAAGTTATTACCTTCAATTGCGAATAATTTCCTTTTTCATCTTTACTCTCGTAATAATGTAGTAAATTGTTTTTTCCCTCCGTGACGTTGGGAATTGAATTGTACGTAGTAAAATCCAATAGTGCAGCTTCCCACAGTCTATCCTTGGATAAACGTAGTGCCGGGAAAAGAGTGCTTTTCAGTGTGGATGAATTTCCACTCAGTGACACTGTATACGATGACATCTCAAAGTTGACTGACGCTTTTCGCTAAAAACTCCAAACATAAATGTCCACATATTTCTGTATTGTTGGGTTGTTCTCTTTTGTAATTGTAAAATATATTTTCGGAGTTCCGAAAATAGTGTTGAAGTTCTTTCGGCGGTGGTAGATTGCCAAAACTGTCAAAGTAGTAAACGTTCTGTCCGAGTTTTTTATAGCATACCCAATGAGTTCCTGGACCATGAGTGGAATCCAAATTTACTATTCCAGTTTCATTTTTCCATATTTCATTTGGTAATGCGTCTTTCATAAAAACTCCTCTAAAAAATGGTATTCTTAAACATTTCACATAATTTGATAATTGATAATTTGTCAAGGCTTTATTTGGAATTATCAATTGATTGTTCTTATTTAGTATACACGGTACGGTCTTAGGTATAGACCTGCTCCGTTTTTTACCATCGACCAAACGGAAGTTTTCTTCGCCTTTGCTTTACGAGTCCTACGACGTCTTTTCTTAATGTTTCCACCTCTTTTGGGAGCTCTTCTCTTTGCAGGCCGTCCTCTACGACGTTTCCCGCCACCAAATTTTGTTTTACCCTTCATGGCTGTAGTAACTGCCCAAGCGGCTGCTTTTTCTGCAATACTTGCGTCACTTGATTTCACTCTTTGCCAAGCTTTTTCCGCTAACACTCTATCCGCTATCGATCTATTCGTTGAATCTGCAAACTTGGAATACGCTATATCGTGTTCTTTGCAGGCTTGATCCAATTTATTAATTCCAGGATCCCCTCTTGCTAAACGTTTTGCCAACTTAGTTCCGGGTCCACAATATTGATAACCTCCGGGCAGATGAAATTCGTATGGTAGAGCGTCTATCGCTCGATTTAGAACAGCACCAACAGGAATCCGTCTGAGCAGGGATAACGCGGCTGATGTTATACCACGTCCTTTCTTGACGCTGTCTTGACGACGACTGAGCGGTGCGGTCTTCATTGTGTCGTCTTATATAGCCGGCGTGTTTACTCTACGAGATGCTTTACACGAATGAATAACTCGTGCACAATTTTCATATTTAAACACTTAGTTATTCAAATTAATTATATACTGATTTATGATTCTATTTTTAATCCAAGCTTCTCGTTCATCGGGTTGAATCATCACATGACTCGTTGTACTAGCTATATGATTGTGGGTATCGATAAGTAAATTGCCCACTATTCTTATTAAACAGTCTAAAGTTACAGCATCTTTTGGATGTTGGGGATCGTGTAACTGCATAATACGTTTATCATTACACGTGTAAGCAGTCGAATCACTTTTCGACGTTGTTATGACTTGTCCAATAGTAGCAGCATCATTTAAATCTTCTCCTGGTAAAATATTAATTATTTTCTTCATCTTTGCATCATATTTGGTCCCAAAGTGTTTATCCCAAGTTATTGTTTGTTTCATTGTAACACAATCATTTGCTTCGTAACCAGGATAAATATCTTTTATTCTTCTATTACGACCATTGTATGTACCTAATGTACCACCAGTAGCAATTAATGTTTGCACCATTAGAGGTACATCTGTATCTTTTATACCAAATCTTCCATTTGTTATTGTTTTACGTCCTGCATCCCATTCATCATTATTTCCTTGCATTAAATTAAACTTTTCATTTCCATGTATAAATTTATCTCCCCGCTTTAACACGGCATCTTCATGTTTTACAAAATTGGATGTTTCCTTTTTTAATTCTTTAGATAATTGTTCTATAGTAACAGCATCTTTTGGTTGAGAACCGAACTTTACATTTGACAACACTTTCCCATGACAATCGATTTCATCATCATCTTGTAAAATACAGTTGTCCTTGATATATTTCAGGTTTACAGCATCGCCGTCTTCCTTTGGGTATCCAATGTCATTTATAATAAATTTATAAAAAGAATATCCATGTTTAGTTTTTTCCGGTATTATAGAATGTAAATATTCTTTATTAACTGAATCTTTATCATTTTTGGGATTTCCCACGTTGGTTATTCTATAATTTCCAGCATCATATGTTTGTCCATCTTTTAAGTTGTTACCCCATTGCAATTTTAAAGTATTTGAAAGTTCAGATGATAAGTAATCTTTAGTAATTGCATCAGAACTATCAGTTGGTTTACCAACATTAATTATTCTATGCGATTTGATATCGTAAGTATTCTTGTCTAATTTCAATGATGTAGAAGTAGCTTCTTTAACTGTTTTTAAATTTGCTCCATCAGTATCTTCTTCTGGATCTTTAACTAGTTTTAAACGTTTATTACTTATGTTATAGTCACCTTCAGGAGTTTGTGGTAAACCGCCTCTTTTTCTGTCTTCTCCGACTTGCACCCCTAACGCGGAGTACCGTCCGAACTTGTCGACACTCATGTTAGAACTGATACATTATACGCTTGCAACTCTTTTATATCCGCGGGCAATTATACGACTATGCCGCGATTCCTAAGTTCATCAACCAGAGCCACCCATTCATTATTTAATCCCGTATGACCGGCTTCCATGGCTTCATGTAATAGTCTCATCCTGTCAACCAATTTATTGATGTCTCTGTAGTAGATCACATTTGTGTTGTACAGATTTTTCATAAGTCCTTTACCAGATGTTGAAGTATCTCCTTTACTCTTTTTCCCATGTTGTTCAAGAAGTGATAAATCCATAAGTGATAAAGATTTTCTTTTTAGCGGTTGTTTTAGCGCCGGTGCGGTACGCAATGTTGGCAATTTTCGTGGTGGAAATAGCTTTTTAATAACGATGTTATATTTCGTTGCACGTGAACGATTAATCATCGCATCCTTTGAGTAATTCCTTTTATGAGCGTTGGTATTTTGTAGAATTTCTTTAAAAACATTTAAATCTTTGATTGAATACCTTAGTGGTATGTTTTTAAAAATTAATTCATACAACCCTTTTGTTCCTTTATATTTATGCTCGCCGATAATGATGTAATCGTCCTGAGTTATTTCAAGCTTTGAATCACCGATTTTCAATTCATTCCCATCAATCCTTGCTCCGTATACGTGTGATTTGCTTAAATTAGGGTTAGCTTTCATGTCATGTAACATTTTCATTATGTATTTCCTTCCAAGAGGTCCATGTTGTAATATATCGCTACTCAATTGAGTTAGATTTGGAATGGATTGTTCTGCTTCAGGTATTGGGTGTTCTTCTTCTTCTTCTTCTTTTTTAATAATTGGTTCTTCTTCTTCTTCTTTTGTTTCTTCTTGCGAAAATTCACTAGCACTTGTATATGAATCATCGTCGTCTTTTTTTAAAGCTTGTACCTCTTGTTTAGAAACTGGTAGTAAAACATCTCCTTCATAACGAGGTTTACCAATGGTCTCTGATATCTGTTTTAATGGTTCCGTAATAGGTTTAAATGTAGTCTCCAGAAATTCTTCTCGTTCACTTAAACCCATCCTTAATGCGCGATTCTTCATCCTAATAGAATCGCTGAGTGATTTTATTTCTTTCAATAGTTTTTCCTGATTCACCATGTTTACACTGTGAAGTCTGATTCATTACTAGACGTACCGCCGTTCAATCAATGGATTAATACAAATTTGTCCAACCCTATCCGATATCTTCCATCTTTTATAGCTTCATCTTTCATAATTACGAGAAAGCCGTACTTTTCAGCCCACGCTTTGCCGCACATCTCTTTAAATTTATCAAATGTCATATCCGCATTGACATGATCGTTATATACGTGTTTTAAATTTGTTTCATCTTGCTTGAATATTATCAGCAAGTTAGCATTATCCCTTATAAGTTGTTTTGGAATTTTACTGTAGGTTTGACCAATATAAATACTGTCAATATTATGATGTCTTCCCATTGCGAAATAACTTCTGATTGTGTCGTGATTCTCACATGATACATCGTCAAATATAAATACAGAAAATGGTTTAGCTTCGTTTGGTTGCATAATTGTTTCACTGGCATTAAACTTGTAGAAATTTACTTCTGGTACACTCGCTAATACTTTATCCAACAACTGGTATTTAGGTTGTTGCAAAGATTTTGAAAAAATGTATATATTGTTAAAACGTAGTCCTTTTGGATTAGTTATAAGGTTAAAAACAACATTTGTTTTTCCACAATTTGAAGGACCGGTTATTAAACATCTTATGGAGTTCGGTAGTAATTCCCCATGTTTACCACGGTTTAACTTGTCACTATCCACTGTCAATTCATCTATGTTATTAATATTAAATCGTTCCTTTTGCTGTACAATATCCATCTTGTTTAAAGGTTGAACACATAATGAGTTATCAAAGTATTATACCAAGTCTTTTGTAGGAATCCAAGAATCTTCACTCTTGTCAAATCCCAACCAACGGACTTTAACTTTATCCTTTTTTCTTTGTAAAACCTTTTCGACAAGATATACATCGCCAACTGTTGATTTCAATAGTTCATGCCCATAGAATCCGCCTTGAAGTAGTTCACCTTTGTTGTCCTTTAAAATGTACGTTTCTGGTATTGTCGGCTGCACTTTGTAGATTGTAAATACTTCGTTAGTCCAGTTTGGTAGATATCTCTTACTGAAAACCCCTTTGTATTTACTTATACGCACCTTATCGTTTACTTTAAACTTTTTAGGTTTTAATCTTTCAATTTTGGGAGCCGTATTTTTTTTAATACGCTCCAAAACAAGCTTAGCATTGCCGCTATTTACTTGGATAGGTTTCATACCAATAGTGCGATGATATTTGTTATTGTACTCTTTTATAAGCTGCGGTAACATATCGTAACACACATACGATCCTCGTTTGGAAAATGTTTTGTACATCGCTCCTTTCAACGTTCTATTGAATCGTTCTATTATCGAAGCTTTGACTTCCGAATTTGTAGAATAATGATTTATGTTATATTTTTTCATTAATGTTGCAAATTCCTTATTGAAATATTCTTTTCCATCATCAGTTTGTAAATGTTTTATGACAAGTTTATTTCTTTTAATAGCCGTTTCCATAGCTTTTGTAACACTTTTCCCACTCTTGTCCTTAAGCGGTAAAGCGTCAGCGAGCTTGGTAAAACAGTCTATAATCGCTAATATATATTTAAATCCTTTATTTAATTTACTATGCGGTATCATTTCGATGAGATCGGCTTGGTAGAGATCGTTCATTCCTTTAATAACTGTATTTCTTCTTGGAAATTTTCTTCTTGCCGGTTTATGAAGTTCATGTACAATCTTATCCTTCAGTCCTTCCATTCTTAGATGTTGTTTCCACGCCGGTTGAAAAAATACTAATCCTCAGACTGGTTTGTCTTCTTTTATATTATTAACAAATATGGGTCAAGGCCGAATAATAGCTGTGTAAAAAAGAGGGGGCATGGCATTGGGCTTGCCATGCTCCCCTCTTTTTTACGGAAAGGAAAAAAGGAAGTAGGTGAAAGGACGAAGAACAGGTTTTATTGGTCGATAGGAGTTAATGAATAATGTCCAAAGGGAAGAGTGTGTATATTGTCTTGCTGGATATGCCTCTTGTCATCCTTGTAGCTTAGCGCCCATTTGGTTTGTTTAACACTGTAAACTTGATGGTTGAAGCTTCTTATCGTATTAAAAGTTGCTGTGGTTTCTATATTTTCAAACAGACATCTTTTAAAATGTTCAAATTGTACATTCTTCTTTAGATATGATGTTTTAATGCCTTTTGCCTTCTTCACAACTTGATGTTCTTCTTTTTCACTTATGTATAGTTGAAACGAATAAAGCTTGGACATCAAAGCCACAATCTCTTCCATAGGCGCACCATTGGTTTCATCTTTGAATTTTCCTAAAACTTTCTTGTTTATTCCATTGTCGTAGTTAGGATGGTGTTGCGGATAGTCAGAAAAATCAAAATCATCTTTATAAATAAAAGTGCGTAGGTCTTCTTACATATCATTGGTTATAATCCAATAGATGAATGCGTCAGTGTCCATGTATGCGATTCCAATGTTCTCTCTTCCATAATGTTTCACCATTTTATTATAATGAAAATCGTACATATGAGTTTTTGATATGTCTAAAATGGACATTCCGACATAAACAGGGCGATCCATCTTAATTGAAATTTTGTTCATAGAAACGGCAACAAGGTTTTCATTAATAATTATTGAAGATGCAAAGTTTGGTTTTTGGACCAACTTTTGTAATTTTGTTGCATCATTAACCAATCTTAAATCTTTGTGATTCCTCTTGTTTTCTAATGTTTTGCCGAATATAGCATTATTCATCAATTTAAAGAAATCCTTTTCAAAATTGGACGTCGCTGCAGTTCTTCTTCTAGTGTTGTTATCTATATAGGATTTCAACCAACAGGATTGAGAAAATTGTAACACCCTATTAATTTTGGTAATTCTTAATCCCATCTCTAACGCTTGTTGTACTGTCCAATAATGTGCTACATACCTCGTCTTGTTGGTGAGTGTCATCATTAACTTCGGCCATCTACCAGTCGGAGATACTTCTGTTTTTGCTAATAGCGGCAAGTCGTAATGGTGGTCGTGAAGATGTTCGGGGTACTCAAAATCAACGTCAAAGATGTAACCGGTATCTCCGTGTTTAGGGATATCGGCGATGTTATCAATCGAATTTGGATCAACCCATTTAAAATTATCATATGGAAGGGGTTTTGACATAGCCCATCCATATAGGTTATTCGCGTCAAAATAACCTATAAATGTACTTGGTTGTGACGCGTCATAGTTGGGGAGGTATTTATTGTTGGCTTTTACATATCTGGTTACACTTTGCGTTAATCCTCCTCGGATACCAGACTCTATCATCAACACCATATCTATATCGGTTAGTAGTTGAAGTTTACAGTTTGTTTCTTTTAACATGGCCTGCCATGCCAGTCCGGGAGCTGTGTACGAATGAAGAGGGTCTAATCCGTATGCTTTTAAACAGGTATTCCTAAATTCTTCCATTATGTCACATAATAGTGTCACATCCAATTTAACGTAGAAATCTGAATATTCTCCCAAAGTTCTCATCCCTAATTCATTCCATACCTTACAAGCGTGTTGATAATCTTCCTCACTGATGTCCTCTTCGTATAATTTACTCTTAAAAGCTTCTCTAGGTGGAAGTGAGGTTTCTTCAAATCTTTCCAAACTGTCGATATAATCATAAGGGAAAACACCTTTGCGAAGAACTAGATCCAATTTATCGTTATTTACAATCATTCTTGTTTCTATTAAATCTTCTTTCCTGAGATTTTCTGAAAGTCTCGATAAACTGCACGGCATAAACCGGTACGAATCTAAAAATCGTAATTTTATATTTCCAATCTTCTTACTAAAGCTTATAAACTTTTCAGTTGTTTCCGCGATAACATCAATCGCACCGTCATCTCTCCCCAATTCTGGTATTATAAAATGACCATCATAACCGCTAAGGTTATGCAGTATTACAGGTATATTTCTAGGAATCTTGTAATTGATGTTGCATCCGTTACATGCCGCACCCCTATAATATCCTGTAAGATGATCATGATCCTTAACTTTGTAGTTATTCAAAGTAAACTCATTTTTACATAAAAAACAATGGGTGGCATTTTCATGTTGAATTTCTTCTTCTTCATCCATAGGTATCATTGGCACAATATCACTATACAAATTTTCTACATTCCTAGCTATTTCATATAGATGATCAAGAAATGTCGCAGCAACATCTTCACCACGGTACACCACGGGTCTTGACGTTAATCCGTACCCATTTAAATGTTCTTCAGCCAATGTAGATTTAACCAATAAACAAAAACTGTTAGGCTTATGCATTTGATATTTTATACTCTAAAAAGAGACATTTCTTGCTCACCTGCAGGTTATACACTTTACAACCGGCTACTATTATAGTTAACACTACACCATAAGATTAAGCCTTACACATGGGTATCGTAATCCTACTTCATCGTGCACGGAGCATTTCTTGCACACCTGCACCTTATACACTTTACTACCGTCTAATATTACAATTATTGCTATGATACGGTAGTTACCTGATCAATCACAGTTGCGGCCCCACTTGCTTATCCACAGGCCGATACTCGCAATCCTACAACTGAATAATTAATTAATTAACTTCCGCTATTACCGATACTTTTCTTAAACTATCCGTCTCTTCCTCCGACTCTTGTGACCGTAGCCGCGGCCGACTGACAAATAACCGAGCTCCCGCAAACCTCGCTCTTTTATGCGGTTTTCTCGGGGAGGGAGTTGGAGGGGATTGGAGGGGGTTGGAGGGGCGTCGCACGTGACTCATCGATCGCATAAAAAGGGGGGTTGCCGCCGCGCGCATGCCATTTCGGTGGCGGCATCGGTCGGGTGAGGTACTATCCGTAGGTCTCTGACGCTTTTATAACTAACGCTTGTTACTTTAAAATGTGTTTCCGCTTTATATGCTAATTAGTTTCTATATATTCAGACACAATCGCGGCCGCTGACCATTTGCCGGCTTACTCTCAAGCGGTTCACATGTAAAATCATGGCTTCCCACACTTTACAGCTGAAACTTTTGCGCACAAAACATATTTTACAACAGCATTCTACACCTGCAGTTTCAAAACCGCGTAGTACGGTGGCTAGACTTAAGAAACGGTTCAGGTTTCACCCTTTGTATTTTGCACCACCTCACCTTGGCAACACTTGTACTATTGATACTATTCTACAGACAGTCTTGACTGACATGGTGAAGTACCAACATTTCCCTCTTCTCACGCCTATTGACGGTCCCGTCCAGTTCTTCTTCTTCACCATCTTACCGGGTCTATATCATCGGACATCCTCCGACTCGTGTCTCATTGCTCTCTATCGCCTCACACGGTAAACACCTAAAAGCTCTCATCTCTCTCTCTCTTGCAACCATGGACACACAACAGGGTTCACCGGTGCAGTCCCCTGAAGTGACTTCCACTACGGAGACTACTGCTAACACTGCACCAAGTCCCACAGACAATTCCTCCACGCCTACAACGAACACCTGCTCCCGCCCGGTACAGAGCGATGCGGTGACCACTACTGCCGCAAACGACGTGGAGGCTATTCTACGATCACTGATGGGGTTCGATTAAAATAAATAAATGAAAAAATAAAAAAAACCCCTCCCTCCGCCCGCCGCTCCCGCTCCGATCCGACCCGTCCCGAGTCCCCGCCCCGACTGAGCCCCTCGCGGCTCCGCTTTTTTAAAACTCCCTCCGGATGGCCTTGACCCACTTACAAAACACACCCATCACTGTCAACCACACCTGCCGGTTCGAACCGCTTGGCCTTGAAATGGGCCAGAACCGGCAAAACCCCACTACTCCCAGGCATGTCGCCGGTTTTCAGAGTGGTGTTAAAAACTTCCAGAAGCCACTGTCTAGCCTTGTTACCCGAGTGTTTTATAAACTCCGGGAAAATGTCATCCAAACCTGCTGCTTTGCCAATTGGCATCGCATCAATCGCCACTTCCAGCTCGTCGTAAGTGAAGGGTCTAGAGACTTCCAAGGGTGCTTGCCGACTCTCCTTTATCTCATTAAGCTTGAAATTAATTTTTCTGTCTGCAGACGTACGCACAGGTTTTGAAAGTACGGAGAAGCGTTTTGCAATTTCACGAGGGCTAGGCTGTGAGGCATCGTCTTTTTTACTTGATTTACCAGTGGAGAGTTTCCTGAGCAGAGACCAAGCTTTCCGACTACTTTTGGTGAAGTTCAGGTTCTCAACAGTTTTCACCCACTTCTCTCTCCTGGAGTTGTCGAGAGAGTTAAGGAGTTGGTCAGCTACATCTCTGTCAGCAGTGTCTGTAAACTCACTGTAAAGATCTTCGCACTCTCTGCTCCATCCTGGTATGTATTCTTTTCTAAAACCTCTTGGGATTGTCGCCTTAGCGGAAGACAGGACAAGGCGAGTGAACCGATCATAGTTTTTTATTTTAGAGGGGATGAACCTGATGCCGCTATCAAGCCTTGATGAGAAGGCCTCCCACTCAGCTTTATTAAAGTTCCACCTAGGCCGAGGAAAAGATCTTACGAGAGGAATTTGCATTCCTACTGATATTATTACAGGCCTGTGCTGAGAGTGGGGGAATGCACCAAGGACCATCCTGGAAGTAGGCACGGGTGTTGCTGATGGTTCACGGGAGCAAAAGCCCAAGTCTGGAGAGTACCCACGACGCCATCGGGCTGAATGGAAGGTGTGTGGGTCCTTGGCATTATATACCAGGAAAAGGTTGTTATTTTCAGCCCAGCTTGAAAGACGAGTGCCGTTGTCATCATCGGACGAGTATCCCTCTCGGTGGAGGTAGCTGATGTGAGTTGGTTGCCTAATAACCAGAATCATTAGCGGTAAATCTCGCCAAGTTAGGTTTCGTTTGTTATGGGCAAATAAAAATATTTTTTTTCATTTGTTTATAATTTAATTGCATTGTGTATCGTGATGAAAAATATAGTTCATAACTTGGCCAAAATAGTTTTGCCTACTTTCTAGGCCAGCAAAACTCCACTTTCGGCCTTTTGTTACGAAATGTTCTACTTTTCTATATGTTTATTTTTATCGGTTACATAGTTGATATTTTGTTTATTCGTTAACAGTTGATTGTATGAGGAAGCATTATCCTCTAATTAAATCATGTAGTATGGAAACGTATCGCACATCGGCCATAAAGTGTTTCGTATGGCCCTCGAACGTTTACATGACCTTGTATCGGTCATAAAAACGCGATCTCGGGCTGGAAAACCCCGATGTGCCCATTGTGTCTGTTATAATCACTACACTTTTAACATGTATAAATGAACTGGAAACTACAAATGAATGGTACAAAGTTATAGTTTTACTACATTAAAATTAGTACAAATAATGTTAACGAACAAAAATTTGACTTGAATTGACTTGAAGAACATTTACTAATCTGTTCATTTGTAAATAGTATAATTTTAGTCAATGATTAATTATGCCCCATTGACACTAAATGCATGATTATATCCCTGCAAGGAAAAAGTTTCAATTCAAAATACTTTATTAAAACATAAACAAATTTTTACAAAAATCAATTTTTAAACAGGAAAATGTGTTTAAAATGAAACTGTGTTTTCAGAACTATTTTGGTGACCAATCCGACTTGAAGGTTGGTGAATATGTTCCTGATTTGACGGGGAGAGACTATGCGAACCACATGTTCTTGAGTTTCAGTATTATAGTAGATATAGTTAGAACCACCTTTACCGTTAAGTTCCCAAGGTTTTATACAAATTATGATAGCATAACTATTTATTTACACTATTTATAAATTTTAAGAATAAGTTATGAAAGTGTTATAAGTAGTTGATATTTAAAGTAGGAATAATTTATGTGAATTGAATGTTACTCCTAGGTTATTGTATACATGTTGTATCCTATTGACGTCATAGTTGTATTATTACAAGATTTGTGTATTAATTAATTGTGTTTTATTTCCATTATCAACATTTAAATGAGATAAAAAGTAAATTTTCCTAGTTAACAATACTTTTCTTTGTGACAGAATTCTCCATGTTTTTACTGTAAAAATGGTTATGATATCTTTTTTTCATGGGTAAATCATTTATAAGAAACAGCACAAGATTGAGAACAAATTCAATAGTTATTGATATACAGTAAACTTAAAATTGCTAAATATGTTAAAGTAGTTATCTACATCTATAAAAGAGGAAGTATGTACTCGTATATAAATATATATGTTTGTTGCCTATAGACTCCGAAACAGCTCAACAGATTGTAATCAAACTTTCAGGCATTAGTAAGCATTATTCGAGGATGGTTTGTGTGAAGTTTGGTGCAAATCTGTCCAAAGGGCCGAGACGCAGAGGACATACAATGGTGCAGTGTCAGGTTTTAGAAATTTAGTGTTTACAAAATGAACTGCTGTAATTAATAAAATTGAAAGTTCATTCAAGCAGATGCTTATAATCATAGAAGTAACCAGGTGTGAGGTATAATGTTTGTGTTGTCTTTATGGCTCCGCCCTATGGAAGTTCACAATTACACTTAAAAGCCTACAGGTGGTGAAATTTGACATGGACGATTCTCTTTGTCCATAGGTGCACCATAGGTCCATAGGTTTTGCAAATATAGTTTTTTAAGCTCTTTAGGGCTCCACCCCACTGGACTTCAAAATTACTTTATGGCCACCGGGGTTGAAATCTGATGTACGATTCTCTTTACCCATAGGTACACAAAGAAACGATTTGGCAAATATAGTTTTTTAAGCACTTTAGGGCTCCGCCTCACTGGACGTTGAAATTACTTTACGACCTCCGGAGCTGAAATTTGACATGGACGATTCTCTTTGCTCATAGGTACCTACTCACTAGGAAACGGTTTTGCAAATATAGTTTTTTATGCTCTTTAGGGCTCCACCCCACCGGACTTCAAAATTACTTTAGGGCCACCGGGGTTGAAATTTGATGGACTATCCTCTTTACTCATAGGTACTCACTAAGAATAGGTACTCATAGGTACCTCACTAGGAAACGGTTTTGCAAATATAGTTTTTGAAGCTTTTTAGGGCTCCGCCCCACTTTGCTTCGAAATTACTTTAGGGCCACCGGGGTTGAAATTATATGGATGATTCTTTTTGTTCATAGGTGCTCACTAAGAAACGGTTTTGCACATATCGTTTTTAAGCACTTTAGGGCTCCGCCCACTGGACTTTAAAATTACTTTATGGCCACCGGGGTTGAAATTTGATGTTTGATTCTTTTTGTTCATAGCTACTCACTAGGAAACGGTTTTGCAAATATAATTTTTAAGCTCTTTAGGGCTCCGACCCACTGGACTTTAAATTACTTTATTGCCACCATGGTTGAAATTTTACTTGGACATGCCTCTTTGCTCATAGGTACTCACCAAGAATGGTTTTGCAAATATATTTTTTAGTAGGGCTGTACTCCACTGGACTTTAAAATTAATTTAGGGCCTCCGGGGTTGAAATTTGACATGGACGTGCCTCTTTGTTCATAGGTGCTGTTGCATTTGCAATTACGATCAATAAGATACAAGGCAAACTTTGACTATTCTGGGTTTAAATTTGCAAAATGCCTGTTTATCCTTTTTCCTTACAGTAATATTAATATACTTACTTTCTATGCCATTGACTTTTTTGTTATATTAAAAAACTTAAAACTTATACCAGCCGTCACGAGAGAAGTCCGTTGAGCTGTAACCAATAGGAATCAAGCGCGGTGTTGCCACATTGAACGCCGGTTACCAATATAAACGTAAATCATTGAAGCGATCACCTGATTATAAAACGGTCTCTAATGTGTACACCTCGTGTTTTAAACATGTAGCCTATTGTACATTGAAAACAAGAAAGGTTCGTAGTTCATGTGTTTATGTTTGGACATCATCATGCATTTCCAAAACTACAATTTGAAAAATATTGAGGGTGAATAGCTTGTCATAATTTATCTTTTTTTCATGTCTTGAGTTATCTTGAAAACCTATGTGGGTCTATCCTCTGTCGTAATAAGACAACTTTTTACAGTAGCGGCTCGTGGCCCGTGTGCGTTTGCACGGAAGCGCCGCGCCGCGCCCCGGGTGGCGGGACCGGGAGGCGAAAGTCAAAGGATGGCTGCTGCTTGATAAATCAAATGAAACAAATACAGTAGTTTTATAGTTAAAAGGATCATTTTTCATCAAATTATTAATCTTGATGAGGTAAGAGTGCAGATCAAGTGTCTTGTCTGATTTTGAAACTCTCGTTTAGATAGTCTAAGCGAAAGACCTCCCCCCCCCCTTAAAAGACTTGAGCGCCCTCCTAGATGGCCGGTGCCTTCATTTGGATGTAGGTGCCCCTTTAGATAAAAATGTGCCAAGAACTTCCTACACTACTTCTGTTAAAGTTACGTGCTCCTTGGGGCGGTTCGGTACGGGAGGGCGGAAGGGCACGGTACTGGCGGATATCCTTCTTTTCTTTTCATCGTCCTGAACATTCGCACGCTCCATCAAAAGAGATTATCAAAAGAGAGTTAGCTAAGTAACATCATGTGGCCAAAAAATTATGGTCATAAGTTAAATTTTTTCAAGAGAAAGAGTAAGATAAAAACAATACTTCCATTATGTTTGCAGGCCTATTATTGCGAGAGGATTCAAGTACTCTAAATGCCTCATAATGTTGTGGTATTATCCATTAAAACTATCAATTTAAATATACTCATCTTTGTAAAGTCGTTTTCACTTAAGAACGACAATCCCGTCTCGTCAACCGGAGGGTACGCGCACCGCAGGTGGCCGTATAGCCGGCACGGCAGCTTTAAAACTTCCTAAAATTCGCTCACCCAACTTTTTGCAAGGCAGCGGAGGGTGCAGATTGTCAGGGAGTGTTAGTAGGCTAGCTTTCTGGTTGCCTACAGCATTTTACTTGGACAGAATACCCTATAGTTTCATGATTTGAATGATCTTATTTCTACCGTGATTCATACCAACTAAAACTTCACCAAAATTTTTAGAAAGATAACAAATGAACAAATACCAAGTAGTAGACCTACATAATTAGGAAATAAACAACTGCCGGCTTACTGAGCTAAATATAGGCTAGGGCCTAACAGTTAAAAATTATTTGACAAAAACAATAACATAACAAGAACATTAAATAACACAATAACAATAACAGTAAAAAAAAGAAAAAAAAAACAGAAACATAATTTTGTGGATTTAATATTGTCGACTATTTGATCCTTTATTCATTATTTTACACAATGTATTGATGGTTGAATTTTTGGAATCAGAACATCGTTGCTGGACTTGCCGTGTTGTCTGCTCAGCCAAGGAGTGCCTCTCTCCTGTGCCGGTGACCCTGTTGTTGCTGTTCATTATCCAACAGTTTATCCAGTTGTATTACTGTCCGGAGATTTCCAATAATATTGTTTAACTTTTCTGATATTTTAATAGCAATATTTTGATCGGTTTTAGGGGGGTAGTTTATCCAGTTAATGACTGGAGACTTTCGTTTTCTTGATTTTCCCGGTGTTGAAAAAGTTGGTGTTGGCGACTCTTCAAAAACTGACAATATTGCCTACTTATTTAACTGTTTTTTACAAATCTTGCAAGCTATAGCGCATTATTTTCCAGTTTGATTACAATTAACACACTCACGAAATGACGGAAAGGAGAACGAGCTGTTTCAAAACAACAATAAACGTTGTACACTATGTTCCGTTCTGCACTGTTAACCGTTTTTTCTTTTTTAATAGCAAGTGATGCGGGAGGTGTTTTTTTATCCATATTGAAACAACCACAAAATTTACACTTAACGAATATGATACTTAATATTCAACACTTACTCTTAAAAAAATAAGGGTTTTAAAAGAGATTGTATTTCGGATTGTTTACAAATATATTATTTACATTTGGAAATGTTATTATTTACAACATGTGATTTATGCAATTAGGCTAGGTGAATAACGGCAACATCGCTTGAATCTCATTCGTTGGTCCAAAATCACGTGACCGCTAAGCCCCGCCCTCAACGGACTTCTCTCGTGACGGCTAGTGTAACTTATCTTTTTTTTGTTATATTAAAATAGCTTTATTTATGTAAACAACTTAATTTGAGCGCAGCAACGCGCGCCGGATAACTGCTAGTTTTAAATAAAAAGGGATGTACGTCAATCGTGTAATTTGCAAAATTACATACATAATAATTAGTATGTTGTCATGAAAAAAAAAAAAAAAAAACATCTTCAGGGTTAATACATCAAATATGTTCGAATCAAGGTTAGTCTATAATAACCGAGCTCGCTGTATTAAAAATAAAATAACGGGGAAAATTTTAACACGTTTAATGATAATTATTACAATATTATTGGGCTACTCGGGTGGCATTGTGGTTAGCACTACCTTGAAATACCTTGAAATACCATCACTTCGTCTTTGACCACTTTTGGTGGATAGACTGCGTCTTAAGAAACTTAAGAAAAACTTTGCAACTGGTCAAGTAAAATAAACATAATTTTAATAACTTACGAAAAGATGGCGGCGGTAAGAACGTGGTAGAGTGGAGCTGGTTATTCTAAGTCTGATTCTAAATATTCCTTAATGGAGTAGTAAGCCCCATGAGTGATCCTCTCCCGTGTGACCCTGATGAAGGTTTTATTCTCCATGTCTCTGATGTTGAGTGGCAATTTGTTGTACAACTTCCAGGCCAAAGCTGGAAAACGGCACTGAGTACTCCGAAGACGGAAACGAGGAATGTCAATGTTTGTCCTGGTGCGGGTATTGTAGGTGTGAACATCCCCTCTTGTTCTAAGATCCTGATAATTCTTTTTGACATAGATGACCGAAGAAAAGATGTATTGGCTATAAATTGTGAAAATTCCTAGGTTTCTAAAGATTGGTTTGCAATGCTCCAGGTGAGCACTAGATGTTATTACCCGGAGGGCAGCTTTTTGGAGCTTCAGGACCGCATCACACGCGGGGACATGCCCCCAGAGCAGAATTCCGTAGTTCAAATGACTATGGAACAAACTGTGATAAACTGTAATTAAATATGCTATATTGAGACTTGATTTCAGCCTGCGGAGCAGAAAAATTACTCTGGACAGCTTTTTGCATAATTCATCGACATGGAGTTGCCAATTTAGTTTCCCATCTAGGGTGAAACCCAGAAGATTGACGTGTTGAGCCGAAATGACCGAGGGGGTCCGTCCAAGGGTGCAGACTAACTTTTGCGTTTTATTGATATTGAGTTGTAGTTTGTTTCTTGAAAACCACCCTTCTGCCAGCGCAAGGTCTTCCTCCACTGCCGCCTCAACTTCACCAACTGTACAACCACTACGGATGAGCGTGGTATCATCCGCGTACATCAGAGCCTCGTCTCCACCAACGAAGTCATTGACCAATAAGATGAACAATAAGGGCCCAAGGGTCGAGCCTTGCGGCACACCGTGGGTCACAGGAAGCTCACTAGAGGGTGCACCCCCCACCACCACCACCTGTCTCCTGTCAGCAAGGTATGATGACAGAGTCCTCAAAGGTACACCAACCACACCATACTGTTCAAGTTTCTCCAGTAAAATGGGGTGTGAGACGACGTCAAACGCTTTACTCAGGTCTAGCATTGCAAGTCCCACCGATTCCTCACGCTCAAAGGCATCCGACACCCTCTCAGCAACCCTCATGACTGCAGTTGACGTTGACCGTCCTTTCCTAAAACCGTGTTGTGCCTCGGAGAAAAGTCCATTTTGATCGAAGTGCAGGACAAGTTGATCATACATTATCTTTTCAAGGATTTTAGAGACTATGGGAACAATCGCAATAGGCCTGTAGCTACTGATGGCCTCACGGTCACCTTTTTTAAAGACAGGCACAACCTTTGCAGTTTTTAATTTCTCAGGGAATATCCCTAGACTAAGACAAGTATTAATAACAGAAGTGAGGGGTTCCGTAACAGTGTGAATGACTTTCTTTAATAACAAGGTGTTCATGCCATAGATGTCAGCACTGGGGGAAGAACGGAAATTTGACACAATGTGTACAACTTCAGCAGGTGAAACAGGCTTCCAAGTCTCCAGGTTTCGCCTCACGGCAACATCAATCTTGATGGGCCCACCGAGATCAGGATCAGCAGTCGCTTCAAGGCCACTTGCTATTTGCTCAACAGCATCAATGAAAAATCTGTTAATCTCATCGGGGCTGGCCTGACAACAGGAGTCAGCTGGTTTCTTCCGCTGGGCATTCACAATGCTCCACGCTGCCTTACAGGGGTTGTGCGCCTCTTCAATGAATTTTCCATAAGCTGCCTTCTTAGCACTAGCAATCTTAGATCTATATAACCTCTTTGCACACAGATAAGTACTGTAGTAGTGTTTTCGAACATCAGCAGTTACTGCATTCTTATATCTATCATTTAAAGCAATAACTAAATCTCTACATCGCCCCAGATCAGGGGTATACCAATTTTTCAAGGCTGGGCAACTAGATGTCCCTTTACACTTAGATTTATTTAAGACATTGCGCTTCCTTTTAATTTTTAAAGGGAAAAACTCATCAAAACAGTCCATAAACTTGTCAAAAAACAAGTTAAATTGATCTAGCGCATTTACATCAGCCAAAATATCCCTCCAAGGAATGTTACTAAGAGCTAGGCAGAAATGGGGCAATAAATTGTCATCAATAGATCTATATAAAAAATTATAGTCCTTATGCCAAGAAGGAGATGAGAGGTTACTTACAGTGTGATCCAGAACCCTCACAGATACAGCAGAATGGTCAGCCACCACAGGATCCTCCACAGTGGTCATGCAGTCCCCCAGGTCGAAATTCACCGCTGCGCTGTCCAGACAGGCCCCACCCCTCGTGGGCTGGAAATTGGTCAAGTAGAAGCCGTGGGATCTCAGCAGGTTGATAAACTGAAGCGTTGTAGGGGCACCATCATTTAGGTGAACATTGAAATCTCCTCCAACTATCACACGCAGATTGCGACTAGCAACAAAAGTCAGACATCCATCCAAAAGTTCAAAAAATTTATCACAGCTGGCGGCTGGGGAGTGATACACACAGAGTATTATTATGGATTTGTCGCAAAGCACAACACCTGTGACCTCCAATACCTGCTCGACACAGAAAATATTGAGGTCAAGTCTCTCACATTTAAATCTATTATTTACAAAAATCGCAACGCCACCATTTTTCTTAATGGTCCTGCAGAAGGCAGAAGCCAAAAATTTATTACCTAGGCCTATAATGTTCGCTTGAGTCTCTGGTTCAGACAACCAATGTTCACTCACACAAAGAACGTCAGGTTTCTTAACCTCATCAAAGATTGATAACATGTCCCATTTAGTCCAAATACATTGTACATTTAAAAAAGAAACACAAAAACTATCGCTAATATGAATGGGAGGAGACTGTCCTAGGCCTACCTCGCAAGTGCTGTCTTTTGAGATTGTCCTAAAAAATGTTTCTCACCAGATGGAGAAGACTGTTTGTCGGCAGTTTTAGCCCTTGGGAAAAGAAATTTACTCACCAAAACTCCTTTAGGCCATACATTAGCACTTAAAATAGCTTCCTTGTGGTCCAGCGGGACCTTGACCTTGAAAGATTTGTAGCCCGGGAATTTAGTCTGCAACTCCTCACCCGAAACAGGAATATCACCACAAATGCCTTTAACGTAGTCAATAATGTTTTGAAGTGTAACGTTAGTCGCAAGTCGAGATACAAATAACCAGCAAGATTTTTCCACAGCCGTAACTCCAGCTAATGAGCTAGGGCTGCCCGCTCCGATAACTAACTGTCGGTTTGAGTTTCGAGTAGCACTCTGAGTATGCTTTTCGTGGGCAATATTAGCTCTGTTCTTCTTTCTTCCAACTACTGTACTCCACTTTCCGTCCAAATTAGTAGATCTTATATCACTTTCACAAATATTTCTAGAAGCGTCTACAAAATTATCAGCGTGTTCGTCAACGTTTTCACGATCAAGAACGATTTTCTCACAAATTACATTAGTCATCGTTTCCGTTCCTTTTCCATTGTTCCCCAAGTTCACAGCGTTCTTGATTTCAATTTCATTACTATGCAAACCTTTCCCGGTCTTTTTTCCACTTTTTTGCCGAGACGCAGAGGCGGTCCGAGATTTTCGACATGCAACCTCACCCGCTTTCGGTTCAATGCAACTGTCTTTATGTTGCTTGTCTTCAATACTACCATCTTCACTCAGACGACTCCCAGCAGTGGTGACGTCACAAGTGCCGTTTTGATCGCCACCGCTAGCAGACGGTAGGGTGACGTCATTAACCGCATGTACACAGTTTGTTCCTTTACTCTCAATGTCCAACAATTTACGTTCAAGCATCGTAAAATTAGAGTTCAAAATAATAATTTCGTCAAGTATAATACTAAGAGCAGGTTGGCCACTCACGTCAGAAGATTTTCCAGCTTTCACCAGATCACGTCGAGACTTCAGTATGGATTTAACCTCACCTCTACACGACTCGCAGTACCACACAGAATTGTCTCCTAACGCCACAAATTTGTCATAATCCTTTTTAACAATTCCAATACACTCAATATGGAACCAATTGTCACACAGTCCCTCGCACCCAAGCGCAAAATCGTCTTCTTTTACACAATTTTTACAATAGTCACAAGTTACCAGCTCCTCCACTTTATCCACCGCCATCTCGATCCTCATTAATTCGGAACCATGGTATCCATGTCGTGGTTTCGAATTAATGTTCTGTAAAACAGTTTTAATCAGCTCCATTAATCTCCTAAGTACCCACCTTAAGGCATTTTGTCAGATAAGTTCAGCGAGGATCTAAAGTCTATGTGAATAGAGGCAAAACGAAGAAAAAAGGTTGACAATCGAGAAATAGTATATAAATTACTGTTTAAAATATCTCAGTAATTGGTGTAATTAGTTCATCAAAAGATAAAACTCTATAAAAGTGGTATTCGGTAACAATGGGATCATCAGTCTTTTTCAGTATACCATCCGTGTTTATCAGGTTTTGTTTGGGCATCGTTAAGTAATAATACATGAAAAAGGGTTTAGCACAACAGTTATTAAAATTAAGCCACGGTAAGAAGCCATGAAAATATCATGGGTTCTTAAGATGTCTTTGGTTTTAGTAGTAAGTCATAAAATAGTGAACATCTTGTTTTATTTGTCTTCTTCCCTCAATAAATTTTATTCAATTAGATTAAATGTTGATTTACGGAAAAGTCCTTTGAATGAATGGTAAAATTTTTATCTATGATTGGAAAAGTACTTTTCTATACACTTGTATGAAATGTTAAAATAAGCTATATGTGTATATTTAATCCATAAAATATTTTAAGTATTTTGTGTGTTATTTTCTGATTTTAAGAAAATGGACTTTTAAGAAACCGAGGTAATCTATTGATCAGTATCTTTGAAGAAGCGTGTAACAATTTGTTCCAGCATTTGAAAGAGAATGTTTGTCATTTGAATTGGCCGAAAAAACTAATGGAAAATATCTTGGAGTTAAAGGTACATTCACACTTGGCTACTCGCTGCGAGTGACAGCTGTATTAAAAAAAAATCCAAAAATGCTGCTAGTAATCGCTGGTAAGGTAATTTTACATTCACACTACGCTAGTTGTTAGTAGAAGAAGCGAATGTAAACACGCTTTTTGTATTAAACATATGGTTTATGAAAATTAAATTATGGACAGTAAATTAAGTAGGCCTACTATTTAAAATATAAGAATATATTATAAAAAGTGTTTTGGTTAAGGACAATATGTAGGCAAATATTTAATGCTATAATAGTATGATGGTGGGAAGATCGGCTTCTCCCACGACACTTACAAACAATGTATTTTCATTTTTATTTGGTACACAGTATTACTTGTGCCTCAATGTTATTATGCCACAATTTTATTAAATTTCTCACAATTTAAATTATTTTACGATAGGCCTAAACGTTAATTTAGTTAGGATGAGTGTCACGTGTCCCTGACACTGAGCTATCTACCCACTAGGCTGAGCTATCATCGCGCGGTAGTCCTACTGCTCTTACTGGCTTCATATATTTAAAGTGAGCTCTAGGATCTAGGAGCTCGATCGATTTCCTTTTAGGTAGTTGTAGACCCTACGACCACGTCTATTCTATAGTATGCACATCAAATAAGAAAAATTTGAATTTTGTAAAAAATATCGCAAAATTTTAGTATTTTTGTGAATATGAACAAATTTGGTAAGGAATTAATAAATACCTCGTAATCTTTAACTGTATGACTTGAAGAGCCAACTTTCCTAAGAACCTGTGAGACTTATAAATAAATACTGCACATACATTATTTGTATATATATATTAACAATTTTTTTTTACTTGTGAATGGTCATATTTCTTATATATGCTTCTGTAACTTTACAGTTTTGAAAACACACTACATTTGATAAGGAGAAGGAAATACAAGTAATTAATTAATGAGATCAAATAAACTGTGCATGCACACGCACATACATTAGTAACATAGTGACAAGTTTTTTGTTTCTCTGTGGGCAAATTATGCTACGGTTTCTGCTATAGGAATAAGTCTTCGCATACCGATACCAAAGTAAAACTGATTGACAATATAAAATACTCCGAAAACTTTACTTGCGTCCGTCCTTAAATGATTAGTTATTAGGTAATAACTTAATAATGTTGCATTAGATAATCTAAATACAGATAATCTTAATAATTTCATTTAATAAATTATAGGTACAATCACACTTGATAGTTATTATTCTTTACAAAACCATTTCGTTTATGGCTAAAAGCACATTTAGTTAGTAAAATGGTCGAAACTGTAGGCCTACTTGCCGGTACTCTAAATAACAAAGACAACGACTGGATCAAAACTGTCACCCGTTGTTATATGTATCGAAGTGTAATTTCCAGTTTTATTTTTGGGGTGATTGCTTTTCTTTGTCTTAATGCATCTGATTTCTTTAAGGGCCTTATAATATCTAAAAGTTTATCAAATTTGTGTACAGGCATTCGCATCACCCTCTCAAATAAATCAGGATCTTCCACTCTCAGCTCATCAAATAGCGCAAATGAAGCTCCAAGTTCCTATCATCGATGTATACTACTGGATTGAACTCTAAATTGGCCCCAAACGGTCCGGCGTGGATAGCGCTGGTGGGCAACTGCGGAATCAGCGTCATTTCAACGACAGTGCGCGCCGCCGTTTACACGCTCCTGTACTACAACAGAGTGGTTAAAGTGCATTGAAATTTATATATTCCGTTTCTATATTAAATACTGAATCCAACAGTATAAATATTTTTTAGTTCCTAAACTAAAGGTAATTATTAAAGGTGGAAATGTTTGAGAATCAATTTAGTCGGACATGGAAAAGTCACTAAGCGAGGATTTTTTTATTTTTGGGTCAGAAACAAACTTTCAGCGGGAAAATTGTAGCCAATGAGACGAATTTCATGATTTGATCAAGAAACCTACAATAAAATGACTAGATCGTTGGCAATCGAATAAATAATAGTGGCGCGACGAAGTTCATTTTGAGCCTCGTGATCTCACTGAGGCTACCGCGGGCTTCGGGAGCTACAAATCTCATAGGTCATTCGATAATTATTGGTTGCTGTGTACAAATAAATATTTTTAATTAATAATTTATTTTGACATTTGTAATTAAAATGCCGTGAAATATTAACGATTCATAACAAAATAATTGGGTTAATTCAACAGTTACATCGAATATAAAAACCCGCTACAAATGACAAGGAACCACAAAGAAATTAAAATAATTTTACCATGTTTGCCTTGTAATTGTAAAGAAGGGAATTATGTTTTTGAAAGAGGGAAAACAGGGAATTTTTACTTTACAATATTGAACCCCCTGTAAAGCAGTGGGTGGATAAGAGTTGTGTTTGTTTACATCAACAACCGTCGTCGCGTCGGGTCCTTGCTCCTGAGTCCTAAAGCAACAGTTAATTAGGCTATGTGATAGAGTTTTGTTGAGTAAAAATGTTTGTTTACAATGGTGGCTTCCTGTCAGCGTTGCCAATTCGAGGGTAATTACCCTTTTTGAGGGTATTTTGGACCTTCGAGGGTATTTTCGAGGGTAATCGCTTTTGATAATAAAAGGATAATTTTACTGAAATTGTCAAGTTTGACTCAGATATGTGAATTTTCGGGAATAGGTTAAAATCCGAAGTAGATTTTAATACAGGTGTGATTAATATTACTTGAAAGCTAATACCAATTCAACATCTGATACCCTTATATTAATCACCCCTGTGTGCTAACAACTTAGATGGTGGGTAAATTTAGTGATTTTCTGGTATTTTGGCACTTTTGAAGGTATTTGAGGGTAATTTTGGTAAGGACCGAGGGTAATTTGATGAAAGGTGATTGGCAACGTTGCTTCCTGTACAGCTTACAATTGTACTAACAGATACAAGAAGGGGACGGACATAAAATTCCACAGGTACGTATAATTAGTTAAAAAAATGTTATATTGCTAGTTATAATTTACATTCTTATTATTACTACTAATTCAATGTTGTAATAATTTTAAGTGTATGTAATTAATTATAAATATAACTAACAAGTCTAAGCTATGTAAATCAACATGAACCCATGTGTTTTGTTATTTATTAAATGTAGTAGAATGTTAGAGTAGTATAGTAGATTTTTTTTACCTGTAGCAAAGTCGTCAGAGGGTACCGAACAAAACATAACGTTATATTTACTTTATTTACTATCCATGAACTATTTATCGAATATATTTTGACGAATGTGTTTGTATATGTTCCCAGATTTCCAAAAGACAAAAATCTGCTACAAAAATGGATTCATGCAGTTAAAATAAAAAATTTTAGATTAGTAGATTAGTAAGAGTTTCAGAAGATGTTTTTAAGATTGCCAGTTTCATATATAAGCTATCAGACATTCAGACTGATAAACAACTAAACACCAAACAAGTCCTGAACCAAGCCTGCAACTTTTTTAAATACTCAGTTTTTAAATGCCATACCTCAAACTGTGTCGATGAGGTTAATCATCGACTTTTGTTAGTAAAGTTGATTGGGAACTTGTTTTTGAAAATTAAGTATCGGGCATCATAGGGCCAAAGAGGCAACCAGTGCTGCCAATTTGCCCAGTATTGGTCTGAGGCAGAAACTGACCAAACTAATTTTGTTCAAAAATGTTTAGTAGGCCTATTCCTAGATGTTTTTAGTTATAAAAAGTTACAAGTTAGTTTTAAGCTTTGATCAATAAAGTATATGATTATAAAATGTAACTTACCACTTTCATTTGTTTGTAACCTCACCCTACACTTATAAACGTGTACTAAAAACATAGTCATCTTGAAATTTAGATTTTATACTACAACAAAAACATTTGTATCAATTAATTTAAATGTTACATATAATTTTAAAATGTCGATATACTGGGCTACATTGTATTTCATAATAGAACAAACTGTGTTACTGTATTGTGTAAAATAATATGTATTCAAACATTTATTTTAAATTCATAAATTGTAAGATTTTGTAATAAAAAGTAAGAGAAAATGGTTAAAATAATTGCCATAATTTACAAAGGGTTAAATCCATTCATAGAAGCAATTGGAAATGACATTTCACTTAAATTCCAAATTTGAATTAATTTTAAAATTAAAATAACGATAAATAGTAGCCAATATGTGTGTCTATAGAAGCAGAATATACTTGAGAACACGAATCAAAAGATTTTGTGTATATAAAAAATTTCATTGCCTTAAAAATGTAATTTTAGTAAGCGCGCGTCACGATTTTCCCTATGCTGCCCGTGTTAGCGGCCGGCGCTTTTGCCCACCAGCGCTCATCTCGGCCGGACCGCGAATCGGTTCGCTGCAACACGGGCGCGAGCAATCCAGTAGTATACATCGATGGTTCCTATCTCCAACCAATCCAGAGTCTCACTCACCATATCCCCAGTCTTTATTTGTTATATATAAACCTTCTGGAATGTATTTAAATTTAGTATGCTTAATATCAACTTTCATTGTAACTCTTTATATGGGCCAACCCCTCATTTTTGGGCATGATCCACATAAGGGGTTATAGGGGACTTTCGGAGGAAGGTCAGGGGATGCCATAAAACACATTTCAAAATAAACGGGCTGTCCAAAAATTATTTCATTTTTCCCGATTAATTTCATTTCACTAGTAATTTACAGTTTTGTTTTCAGAACGATTGCTTTTCTTAGTCTTGCATCTGATTCCTTTATTGAGGGTGTGATAATATTTAAGAGCTCATCAAATTTTTGTAAACACATTCGCATCAACCTCTGAAATGAATCAGGATCTTCCACTCTCAGCTCATCAAATAGCTCCAGGTTCCTATCTTCGACCAATCCAGAGTCTCACTCACCATATCCTCTATCTCCTACACTAATATCTTTCTTACACAACTCGGAAATTGCATTTCTTAATGTTGTATTCATTCTTTTCTTCGAAGTACCTCTGGAGGGCATTTTAAGATATTGCTATTCCTTTTTAGGAAAAACAAAACAAAACAATAATATAATGAATATTACAGCTGATTCATACACATTACAAATATTATCACAAGAGCTAGTGGAAGCTAGCTTGCTGTTGGCTAGTTGCTAGTCAATCCAAAAGTTAATTTTGTAAACAAATGACAACTAGCAGCGAGTAACTAGCCAAGTGTGAATGTACCTTTAGAAACGGTAAACTAGCAAAACCTCAAAAATCACAATCGAAAACACACGTAGGTTTGACTCATCATTCTAGTAGTGGCAAAGTAGGGCTGCTGGCTCAGGTCAATGACCCCTGAGGAATGCTGACGTCACCAAGGTCACTGACGTCACGAATGACGTCATCGGTGACGTCATCGATGACGTCATTTCTATGACGTCATAGGTATGACGTAATAGAAATGACGTCATGACGACGTCATTACCGCTGACGTCACCATAATGACGTCATTGACGTAATTAAGGTCAAGGTCACGTGGAAAGACAAAAAAACTTTTCTTTGCACTTTTGTGGTTCCTTGTATCCGGCTGCGGAGCGAAAATCCACGAAGAACCACAAAAGTGCAAAGAAAAATTTATTTTTCCAGCGACCCGACCGAAAAACCTACCAAATGTGACGTACGGCATTCCTCAGAGGCCATTGACCTGAACCCCAGCAACCCCACTCTTAAAACTAAAAAAAAATAATTTTTATTTCCACTTACACACTGGAGAAACCCGAAGCCCAACTGGAAACGAAATTGCGAACAGCCGACGGTGGTGTTGGTGTCATCACCGCGCGGGAGCCGGACGCCGACTGACCGGACAGCACCGTGCCGTCCGGGTACTAGACCGCGTGGTGGGGGTAAAGTGGTCAGATGCAAAAAAATAAAAAAAAATTATTTTTTTCCAACAACTCATTCGAGTTTGTTCTTGTTGGAAACATTATAAAAAAAATATTTTTTTTTTCAGGTGACCTTGGGACTTGTGAAATTTGGAACCATATGAAAAAAAAATAAAGAAAATATTTTTTTTTCTAAACGTTTCTTAGTTGACCTTGGGACTTGTAAAAATTTGAACCATATGAAAAGAAAAAAAATAATTTTTTTCGCAATTTTTAATTTGGCTTAAAACTTGTGAAATATATAAGTTTTAGCTAATTATTTCATTGAGAACTCCAGTTATGTAAATTGAGTGGAAAAAGTGTGATGTGCGCACTGCAAGAGTTGAATAGCGACTGACCAAGTCGCTCCGTACATCCTAGGTACCCAGTTATGTGGTGGGGGTTAAGTGATCAGATTGAAGAGAATTTTTTTTATTTTTTATCCACATTCTTCAACATGTTGAAACCTGTTCAAGGTCAACCATTTGAAGTTTAAAAAAAATTAAATTTTTATTTACAAAAATCCGCCTTCATCCTCATATGCGCTGGATGGACTTGTGCTTGTTGTTGTTGAAGTGCTACTTTCACAGCAACAAGTTTCTTCTTCTGTATTGTGGACCACTCCTTCGGGTATATCCATACTGTCGATGGTTGGACAGTCGTATTCCAAATCCATTTTAATTACCATCACTGGATGTTGAAGTAATAACATGTGCAGTTTTTGATAAATGTCTTTGAGGTGTTCAAGGCTGTCAACAAGTAATTCCCACTTCATTGTATCGTGTAACCGCTAGCGTAGCTGAGCTGGAAATGAAGTCAGACTTGCATGTAGGATTGCTCTTTTGGAATCGTGGTGGTGGTGGTGGGGGTTGGGTTGCTTAGAGGAAAATTTTTTCTGTTTCATGATACAACCAGACAGGTTGAGACATGTTCAAGGTCAACCATTTGGAGTTTTAAAAAAGAAAATTTTATTTAAAGAGTAGCGTTGAAAACTGGCAAGTTGGCTCCCTTGTCAGCACACTCCGTGCACCTTAGACAGTATATGACTGCGTAGACCAAGTAGACGAAGACTGCAATGAGTAAGGCCAGAAGCATGACAAGATCCAATTTTAAAATTTTTTGTGTTAGGATGGTATCCTTCCTGATCTGCCTTTCTTCAATTCTCCTTTCCATCAACTCCACTAGATCCAAATGCTGGCATCTCCTTCTCTGTCCTCCTGCTACATCAGCCTCATATATTGGTGGTGGGACATCCATGTTTGCAGCTTGAAAGATCAAGATGTAATGAAACACATTGGTGTTGTTTCTCAGGTCTCCAAGAGGAAAAATGGTGGGGGAAGTTTCAAGGTTAACCATTAGGAAATAAAAAAAAATGTTTAAATTTGTGGTTACGTTTACACCTGTACATGTTAGAACCTGTTCAAGGTCATCCAATTTGTGTTTTAAAAAATCCTGTAGCAAGATACAAATCCTGTAGCTGTTGTACAAAACTGTAGCAAGATAGGTTTTTTATTTATTTCTTTTTTATTCTTTTATTACAATACAATAATATACATATTGAAGTAAAGTAAGGATACAAAATATAAATATTAGTCAGGAGAAATATTCCAAGTTTGGACTGGCTTGAGTCTTCATGGACGATCTGGAGGAGTAGGCCGAGGAAGTTGATGATGATGGTGACCTTGGTGGCTCGTCATCCCTGAAGCCATGGGTGCATTTTGTGTTGCATGCAAAAATTTGCATGTTTAGTCGGTATCCCTGTTCGATTAGTGATTTAAATTCTTCAACAATTTCGTTTAATTCTTGCAGATTTCTTACAAATACTTCTTCATAATTGGCGCATTTTACAGTGAGAGCCATCTTGATGTTTTCCGTGTGATGTCCAAAGGCGGAATGAATATTAGCATGGTTGTTTGAAGGTAGTATGAAATAGTGGTGGGGGAAGGATTTTATATGCTGTCTGATGGGAGGTGGTTAAATTTTTTCCAACTAAACATATTGATTGAACAAATTGTGCAAAGTTCTTTGGGTGTTTCGTAACTCATAACTGGAGCTACATGGCCTAATTGTAAACATCCATCATCTTGTAGGAATTGTGCTGGGTTAGATACAGCAGCCCTTCCACAATTTTGACAAAATTTTGTACCATCATCAAACTTGTACCAACCAAAAGTGTTGTAACCTCTGTTGTCTAGTTTGTACTGTTTGATAAAAATTTTTATTTTCTGCGGGGCGTTGGATCTTAAAGTGTGACTAAATAGCTGTTGATCTTCAATAATTTTTCTTACACAAAGCTCAAATAGGGTGCTCATCGTTTGACAGTTGCACTTAAACTGGACTTTTTTGCAGTCTGTATGATGGTAACCCAAAATGGTGGGGGGAAAACACACACACACACACACACACACACATTGCTGTTTGAAAAATATTTTTATTTTGTTTAATTTATGCAAAGGTCAAAGGTCAATGTCACCCCAGAGCTTAAAAAAAAAGGCAATATATCAATATGAGTAGTGGGAAAAAGCCACTTCTAAACCGGAAGTGACGTCAGCTGCCAGGGCAGCTGCAGGGGTCAGATGGTGTCAGTCGCCAGGGCAGCTGCAGGGTGCAGATGGCGAGAGCATATGCCCTGAATTTGAAGTAGAATTGGGCATGAATGAAGAGTTAGTTGAAAAGTAAAATTCAACTGTGTTAACTAAACTCTAAAAGTTGAACAAAAATTAAGAGTAAGATCAAAACTGAAATTCAACAGTTATAACTGGGGGCCTGGAAAGTATGTCAAGGTCATCCAGAGTAAGTTTTAAAAAAGCCTACCCAACTACCACCAGAAATAGTTCAAAGTTGAACTAGTTGGTGATAGTGGGATAATTCATTCGTGCCATGGGAGAGGTGTTTATTGTTTGAAAGTTGGCGATTGAATGAGAAGCGCCGCCTAGGGAGAGGGCTTATAAAATGGCAACCTTCTCCCCACCACCCATTCCCCCACTCCTTTAGACCAATAACCGGTCGCCGACTCTATGTGGTGAAACTGAACTAGACATGGCGGCCGCCATGGATAAGTCTAACCTCAAACCTTAGCTTAACTGAAGAGAATAGAGGAGCATGAAGTAGGAATTGTGGTGACAGCGCTTATATGAGGAATAGTAGGGGTAAAATAAAAAAACTTGTTGAACACAGTCGATAGGTGTAACAAGTTCAAAGTTGTTGAATTGTAACATAGAATGCAAAATGTTGTAAATAACATTATCATCAACATTAACCTGCGAAGTCTTTGAGTATAATGGGTTAAAACTGTACTTCTTCCTAACTCTATTTAAATTAGTTCTACACTTTGAAATTGAAGGTTTAGAAGTACTTCGTAATATGTGTTGTGTTCGCAAAAGCTTTAATTTTAAACATTGTGCAGTCATCATAACCGATGTGTTAAGTTCAGAAGTTAAAATAAGACTGAGATATAAAATGAAGTGTAAAAGAAATTGAAACAGAAAGCCAGAGTAGTAATTTTATAGGTTAGAATTTACGAAGGCTATTCCATGGATAATTCTAACCTCAAACCTAGTAAGTGAAGTAGTCATAAAATAAAACTAACGAGAGATGATGACCGAGCGGATGCGAGGCAATGAATGTTTGTAGCGCGATAAACTACCCACCTTTATAGAGGCAATAACTCCAGCCAGATGGCGGCAGATGGCAAGCAAATGACTGGTTGACCGACTTTCACCTGAGTAGTAAGAGAAGTAGGGTTCTGTGTCTATCCCTACTCCTTGGGGTCAATGACCGACCGGAAAGGTCAATGACCTCCCCCCCCCCTCCCTCCCCCCCCCTCCCCCCCCCTCCCCCCCCCCGAAAAAATGGAGCCCCCCCCCTCCCCCCCCCGAAAAAATGGAGCCCCCCCCCTTCCCCCACTCCTTCCCCCACTCCTCCAGGTCAATGGCCGGTCACTACCGGTTGTTGACTTTATGTGGTGAAACCAGACTAAATATGGCAGCTGCCATGGATAATTCTAACCTCAAACCTGCTGCGCATGCAACAAGTTCTCCGGATCGGAATGAGTCTATGCTATGCGCATGCGCCTAGTCCTGTATTACTCACTTTAGCGCTACTGCACATGGATAATTCTAACCTCAAACCTTGGATTTGTGTTGTTGCGCATGCGCCACTCCCCACTCCTTTGCCTTCCTTTTACACTGCTGCGAACTGGACTGGATTGAACACTGTACTGGAGTGAAACAACTTCCCCCACTACTCGAGAATCCGAGGAGCAATACGAGCCTGATCTTAGCGTCAGTCGTCAACAAACTTTCATAGCGAAAGGTTGTTGGCGACTCAGCAAGAGGTTTCAAATATATAGTAGGCCTATATATATTTGAACTTCTTCTACTATGTTGCGTTTTTTAATGCAATGTGGTATATGTGTGTGTGTGTGTGTGTTTAGTTTTAAGTTGTATTTAATTTAAGAAATAATTTGCACATTGCGATGTTAGTTATAAGTTGGGTTTAGCATTAAGGTGTATTAATTTTAAGAGGTGTTTAGCATTAAGGTGTATTAGTTTTAAGAATAATGATGGTATTTGGTTGTGTTGAATTATTTGGTTTTTAATAATGATGTGTTGTTAGTTTTAAGTGTTGATATTAATAATTTATGTTGTTGTTTTGCCTTTCAGCTAGATGTTAGGGGGTAGATTAACTGTAAATTCAGAAGTTCAGTTGAACTTCACTTAGAAGGGGTGGGACATCCGCAAATTGCGGACTAGGTTTTTTGCATTTTGTTTAGGAATATGATGGGTGGGATTAGTTTGGGTGGGTGTTAGAGTTGCGTTTCTGCATTAGCTGTTCCAGTTTCCCTGAAATTAATGGTTACGCTTTGATGCGGACGGGACGTTACGCTTTGATGCGGACGGACCAGGGCCTCCCTGCTGTTCCAGTTTCCCTGAAATTAATGGTTACGCTTTGATGCGGACGGGACTTTACGCTTTGATGCGGACGGCCCAGGGACCTCCCTTGCAGAACGTAACTAGTGGGTTGGGAGTGGGAACCGCTAGGCAAACAGGGTGGTGGGAACAGTATTACTGTTCCCATCACCTTGGATCATTATAAATCTTGAATGACCTTGACCCACTTTCGGAAGGGTCAATGACCCCCCCCCCCCTCCCCCCCCTTCCCCCCCCCCCCCCCGAAAAAATGGAGCCGATTTCCCCCCCCCCTCCCCCCACCCCCCCCCTCCTCCCCCCCTCCCCCCCCTTCCCCCCCCTCCCCCCCCGAAAAAATGGAGTCGACCCCCCCCCCTCCCTTCCCCACTCCTACCCCCACTCCTTCCCCCACTACGGGTGAACGACCGGTCATGACCTGAAAAATTAAAATGGCTATAACTTGATAACGGATTGACGGATTTGGACAAGCGATACATCATTGAAAAGGTCTATGTAAGACAAACATTTTAGTAAAAGAAGAATTTGGTTATCTTATTTTAGTCAAAAGTTATGCGAATTATTTTAAATAAATACCTTCTCTTTCCCCTTTTCCCCCACCTCCCAGGTCAATAATCAGTCTCGGCCAGCTGCTACCCCTCTCATTTGCATATTGTTATAAAAGACGTACCGACTGCGGCTAACATTTCATTCTGATTCCAGACGTTACGCTGCGAACTTGGAGCCACAACCATGTTATCTCTGCCAACTACAACTTCTACTTTAACTTCTACTTCGACTTCTATTTCTACTACGGCTGTTCCTGCACCTAAGAAAACTCTTCGCCTCAAAAACCTTCCTGATTGCTACAAGAATCGACTTGCATCTCAACCTTCAACTTCTGGAGCTATTCTTCCGCCAACTAACACTTCTAGACTTCGTAGTATTTTTTCACCGCCTTCGCCTTCAAAGGACTCCGCACCACCATCAACTACTATGCCGCCACCGCAGAAGCCAGTTCACCACCATCCTAATACCCCTTCCGTTGAAACCATTGTTCATCGTCTAAGCACACCCATTATCCCACTATCACCATTGCCTCCTACCCCACCACTTAGTACACCTGAAGATCATACCTATCACAAAACTGAATCCTCTCAACCTGCTACTAAATCATCTCCTAAATCAGCTCCTAAACCAGCTTCTAAACCAGCTCCTAAACTTACTCCTAAACCTACTCCTAAACCCGCTCCTTCAGAGCAATTTCAATTATTACAAGAACAGCGTCGTAGGGCATTTAGCCGTCCCACTACTTGCCCTGAAATGCTTACTAGGGGAATTAAGAAAGGATCACCTTGTGGGAGGAAATGTGTAAAAAACGAAAGTTTTTGCCGTGTACATGTCGTAAAACACATTTCTGAACTACAAGTGACAGAAACCCCCACTGTTGAATACCAATCCAAAATTATTGGTGTGAAAGGAAATAGGCTTAAGAGAGGTTGTGTCTATTTTTTTGAAAGTGTTATTGACAACGAACACATTTTGGCAACTTGTAACGGCGTAAGATATAATATTAAAGTGATTGAATCCTTGCGCAAAGAGAAATCCGTTTATGAGTTAGACTCTAAAGACTATCTCCTCAGACACAAACTGGATGGTATTACAAGGTGGGGGCGTAGCAAGTAAATTCACATAGCTTTTTCCAAATTATTGCTTAAAAAAATACTGGGGGAGAAACACAACGCGTTATAGCGTCGTGTTTCTCCCCCATTATTTTTTAACACTCTAAGTCTCGTGACCTACTAACCTACTTCCATCCAAGTAGTAAGAAAAGTACTTCCCCCACTCCTTTGGGTCGATGACTGGTCATGGTCAGCACCTACCCCTCATTTGCATACTATTATAAAAGCGGAGCGAGCGTTGGTCACCCCTTCATTTTTCTTCTACACGCCGCTCTTGTCGTTTCGTCTCTGCTGTTTATAATATTTCTTGCTTCAAAATGCCTCCTCATCTGAATGAAAATTTTAATTTTTCTGAAATTTCTGATGTTTTTGAACAATCTGAAGACACTTTAAGTAACGACAGTGAAAGTGAAGATGATGAGGACGATGATGATTATACTGTTGAACTTAGTGAAGAACGTAAAGTCATAGCAATTGATCCACAATTTCCATTTGATACAATAGAAAAGTTTATGGCTAAAGCTAATAAATGGTTGGACTCAGGATGTTATGTACGAATTGACTCTTTTATATTGTATGGTGATAGTCATTCTTTCCTTGTCACACCAAATGACAGAGACCGCATGTTGCAGTGGGCACAATCTATGATGGAGTGCTACGAACAAGGTGTGGACACTGGCGGCTATTTTCTTGCACAACTAGTGTAATAACAAATTACCCTTCCCCCACGTAGTGAAGAAGGAAAAGAAATATTAGGAATCTAATTATAATACTTCCTTCCACATATAAAGAAGAGGGGGAAAGGAGTGGGGATTATAAAGTGGTGGGGGAATGTGTATAAATGCAGGTTGTTTCAAGAGACTTTTATTATTATTGTGGCTTTAGCAGAAACAACATGGAGTTTAAATCTTCAGCAAAAATAAGGAATAATATAATAAAGAAAGAAATTCGCAAGAAAGAAAAGATTGAACTTATAAAATTACAACTTATAATACCTTCCATTGAAATTGGATGTAGCAAACTAAAGACTTTGGTGAAAACTAACGAATATTTGTTACAATTGCTAAAAACAATCGAAGAGTTGAAGAGAAAGAATGGACATTCTACATAGTAAAATTTGAACATTTTAATATAAATAAGTAAACTGAAAAAAGTAGATGTAGAATAGAGAGCGAGGAATAGATCACTTTGTGGTAATGGACTAACATGCCACTTAGTGCTCTATTCCTCGTTCTCGCGTTAAAATTGGATTACCTTGACCTATTTGTTCGACTGTTAGAATTTGGTTAACACTGTTGAATTTCAGTTTTGAACTAATGTTTATTCTTGTTCAAATGTTAGAGTTTCTTAACACTGTTGAATTTTAGTTTTGAACTAACTTTTAATTTATGCGAATTTTTAGTTCAACTCTAGTTAATTTATGTGCAAATTTAGTTTAACCAAGTGCCTGTGCTCTAGCCATTTCCACCCTAACATTTGTTCTTTCAACATCTGTCCCATAACATCTGTCCTAATAGATGTTTGGAGGGCAGGTGTTTGGTTTTAAAAGTAACTAAAATTAGTTGGGTGGGGGAAAGTTAGTTAAAGCTTGAATATAAAGAAGTATATACTAAAACTCCAATGGGAATAAAGAACACGAATGAACAATTAGTTTGTTGAAGGTTAATATTTTTATTTAAAAAGTTTGATTTCCTTGTATAGTGAAGAAGATGAAATAGTGGTGGGGGGACCGTTATAAAAGGAGGAACGCGAGAGCCTATTTCATTTCTTGGCAAAATTTCGAAGAGTAAACATCTCAACATGTATCGTTGCGATAAATGTTCGGAATCGTTTCACGATGAAATTCTATTAGACTGTCATAAAGAACTAATTCACAACAACCCAGAAGAAAAACAAGAACAACAAGAACAAGAACAACAAGAAGAACAAGAACAACAAGAAGAACAAGAACAACAAGAAGAACAAGATGAAATAACAGCAACATCTTCAACTACTTTACCGAATCTACAAGTATTTGCATTACCCGGTAAAGTAGTAATGCATCATAAGATTCAAAATGAAAACTTGAAGCTAGAAGAATTTATTAGAGAAGCAAAACCAATCGTAAGTAAAATTTTAAAAGAAGAATTGAAAAGATTAAACTTTCTTAAATTTGGTTTACTACTAGAAGCTATGTTTATAAATGTACAAGAAGAATTATCACCAAGAGGATTCATAACAAAAAACCGAACCATTATGGAAAGTTCAAACATTGATTCAATAATAGAAAATTGTATAGAAGAAATATTAACAAAAATTCAGGAACACGAAGGAAGAGGATCCGGATGGAGTCTTACAAGTATTGAAGTATTAGATATAAGAGTTCACAAACATGGATATGGACTAATGGGATCTAGTTACATTCCTTTACCAAAAAGAATTGAAAATACAAAATCTTGTGTTAATGTTAAAAATGAAGACAATGAATGTTTTCGTTATGCAATGACAGCTAAATTTGTACCACCACTTCATGTGAATAGACCTAACCAAGAATATGAAAATCAAAGATTTAGATACAATTTTCAAGGAATCACTTATCCTGTATCACTGAAAGATATATCAAAATTTGAGAAGAAAAATCCTGGTACGTCTATCAATGTTTTTGCATTAGATAGTTCAAACAAAGTGTATCCTTTACGTATTGCAAAAGAAGAGCTACCAGATCATACGGATTTACTACTACTAACGCGAGGAGATGTGTCTCACTATGTGTACATAAAGCAATTTGATCGTCTTGTTAATAAGCAGCTTTCTAAAGATCGACACAGAAAGTTAATTTGCAAGAGATGTTTCAATTTTAAACGAGATGGGCTACACTCAAGAGAATGGTTACAAGAGCACAAAAGATTATGTAACAATAATTATGAAGCAAAGATTATTTTACCTTCGGAAAGCAGAGCATTTGTTACATTTGAAAAGGTTCATCATCAGTACCGTATTCCTCTAGTTGTGTATGCGGACTTTGAATCAACACTTGTTCCTGTTGAAGATGAAAATTGTGAAGCTAGAAAAAGTGTCAAGTATCAAATGCACAAACCAAACAGTTTTTGTTTAATGGTTAAATCAACATTATCAGAAGAACATTTAAACAGATATGGATTAACTTCAGAACCTCTAGTATATCGTGGTGAAAATGTAGAAAAAATATTTCTTGATCACTTATATTCAATAGCTGGAAATGCACAAAGATTATATACAAATATTGTACCAATGAAACCGATGGAGGAAGAAGAAGAAATTCAACATGAAAATGCAACTCGATGTTTCTTATGCAAAAATGATTTTACTATTGAGAATTATAAAGTTAAAGATCACGATCACCTCACAGGTTATTACAGGGGTGCTGCTTGTAATAAATGCAACTTAAGCTATCGTTTACCACTATTTATTCCTGTGGTTCTGCATAACCTCAGTGGGTACGATGCTCATTTTATAATACCTGAACTAGGAAGAGACGACGGTAAAATCGATGTGTTAGCTGAAACTTCAGAGAAGTTCATAAGTTTTTCCAAAGAAGTTGGAAACATGAAACTAAGATTCTTAGACTCCTACAGATTTATGCCGTCGAGTTTGTCCAAACTTTCAGAAAATTTAAGGAAACAAGATTTAATCGAAACAAAGAAGATTGTAAATAACGACAAACTGGATTTGGTACTTCGGAAAGGTGTGTTTCCATATGATTACATAGACAGTTTAGAAAGATTTAATGAAACATCACTTCCGGCTAAAGAAGAATTCAAAAGTAAACTTTATGACATGGACATATCTCAAGAGGACTATGATCATGCATGTAAAGTATGGAACGATTTAGGATTTAGAACATTGGGAGAATATTCAGATTTTTATGTTAAATTGGATGTAACTTTACTATGTGATATAATGGAAGAATTTAGAAATACATGTTTTGCAGCATATGGATTGGACCCTCTTCATTCGTACACTTCACCTGGATTAGCATGGCAAGCTATGTTGAAAGAAACAAATTGTAAAATACAACTTCTTACTGAGATAGATATGGTTATGATGTTAGAGTCAGGAGTTCGAGGGGGATTGACGCAAAGCGTTACACGATATTTCAAGGCGAACAACAAGTATCTGCCCGATTATGATGCATCAAAACCAACAACATTCCTGGGTTATTTTGATGCAAATAACTTATACGGATGGGCAATGTCGAATCCCCTTCCATATGATAATTTTAAATGGATAGATCCAGAATCGATTGGAAACATAATGGATATACCGGAGCATGGTGAAACTGGTTACATTTTTGATGTTAATTTTGAATATCCTGAACATCTTCATGATCAACATTATGATTTACCACTTCTTCCTAAGACTGAAATTTCCCCTACTGGAAGATGGCCAAAATTAATGATGACTTTAACCGACAAGTCTCGATATGTTGGACACTACTGGATGATACAACAAGCTTTAGACTTAGGATTGAGAATTACAAAAATTAATCGAGTACTACAATTTTCTCAATCTTGTTGGTTAAAACCTTACATCGACAACAACACAAGAAGAAGAGCCACTGCTACATCAAGTTTTCAAAAAGATTTTTTCAAATTAATGAATAACGCAATATTTGGCAAGACTTTGGAAAACAAAAGGAAACATAAGGATATCAAATTGGTAACTGATCCAGTAAAATTACAGAAATTGGTGCAACAACCAAACTTTGGTTCATCTATAATTATTAATGAAAATCTAGTTGTTATTTCCATGAACAAGAAGTCAGTTACAATGGATCGTCCTTTGTATCTTGGAATGTCAATCTTGGATATTTCAAAAACACATATGTACGAGTTTCATTATAAGAAGATGGTTAACTATTATGGAAGAGAGAACATTGGTATTGCATATATGGACACGGATGCACTAATTTACTGGATTAAAACAAATGACATGTATGAAGATCTACGCACCTTTATATATAAAGATGATTTCGACTTTTCCGATTATCCTAAGGATCATCCAAATTACGACTATGACAGAAATAAGAAAGTATTGGGAAAATTTAAAGATGAAACAAATGGTGTGCCGATGATGGAAATTGTAGCATTAATGTCCAAACTGTATTCATTTCAACTGTACATAAACGAGAGGAACGAACATCAAGTCACGAAGAAGGCCAAAGGAATAAAAACTTCTTTCCTGAAGAAGAACGTACAGTTTGAACATTATAAAAGATGTTTGTTTGAAAATGTTGAAACAACTGCAACGTTCAACACTATTAGAAGTTATAATCATCAACTATTTAGTGTCAAACAAACAAAGTGGGCATTAAGCTACAAAGATGACAAGCGCCATATTTTAGAAGATAAAATTAATACTTTACCATTCGGCCACTACTCTCTAAACCCTATCGACCAGTAAACCTATTCTTCGTCCTCTACCTTCTTCCTTTTTCCTTTCCGTAAAGAAGAGGGGACATGGCAAGCCCAATGCCATGTTCCCTCTTTTTTACACTAATATGAATTGGCCTTGACCTATATTCAAACTATATAAATGAGAATAAACTATTCTATGGATCAGTATTTTTACATGCGGTGTACAATCAACATCTGAAGATGGAAAGTGTGAAGGACAAGATTGTAAATGAACTACATAAACCAGCAAGAAGAAGATTTCCAAGAAGAAGTACAATCATTAAAGGGATGAATGATCTTTATCAAGATGATCTCATTGAAATGATACCGCACAGTAAATTAAACAAAGGATTTAAATATATTTTAACAATTATAGACTGTTTTACTAAAATAGCTGACGCTTTACCATTGAAGGATAAGACTGGTAAAAGTGTTACAAAAGCTATGGAAACCACAATACAAAGAAATAAATTTAAAATTAAACATCTACAGACCGATGATGGAAAAGAATATTTTAATAAAGACTTTAGAGCTTTGATGAAGAAATATCAAATAAATCATTATTCTACAAATTCTGAAGTTAAAGCTTCAATAATTGAAAGATTCAATAGAACATTGAAAGGTGCGATGTATAAACAATTTTCAAAACGAGGATCATATGTGTGGTATGACATATTACCACAACTTATAAAACAGTATAACAACAAATATCATCGTACCATTGGAATGAAACCTATCCAGGTAAACAGTGCTAATGCGAAAATTGTATTACAACGCATTAAAAATAATACAACACCGAAATTAGAAAAATTGCAACCAAAGAAGTTCAAGGTCAACGATAAAGTTCGTATAAGCAAATACAAAGGTGTATTTAGTAAAAGATATCTACCAAATTGGACTAATGAAGTATTTACAATTTATAAAGTGCAACCAACTATACCTGAAACCTATTTATTAAAGGATAACAAGGGTGAATTACTTCAAGGTGGATTCTATGGACACGAATTGTTGAAATCAACAGTTGGTGATGTATATCTTGTCGAGAAGATTTTACAAAGGAAAAAGGATATGGTTAAAGTCCGGTGGTTAGGGTTTGATAAAAGTGAAGACTCTTGGATTCCTTCAAAAGACTTAGTATAGTTGTTTAATAGCTCATTGTGTGTTTAACCTTTATACAAGATGGAGATTGTACAACAAAAAGATCGATTTAATATCAATAACATTGATGAATTGACAGTTGACAATGATAAGTTAAATCATGGAAAACATGGTGAATTACTACCAAATACGATAAGATGTCTAATAACTGGTCCTTCAAATTGTGGAAAAACTAATGTTGTTTTTAACCTTATAACTAATCCTAAAGGATTGCGTTTTAATAATATATACATTTTTTCAAAATCATTGCAACAACCAAAATATCAATTATTGGATAAAGTACTTGCAAGTGTACCTGAAGTGAATTTTTACAAGCTTAATGCCAGTGAAACAATTATGCAACCGAATGAAGCAAAACCATTTTCTATTTTTATATTTGACGATGTTTCTTGTGAAAATCATGACACAATAAGGAATTATTTTGCTATGGGAAGACATCATAATATTGATAGCATTTATATTGGTCAAACATACAGTAAAATTCCAAAACAACTTATAAGAGACAATGCAAATATGTTGATCATCTTCAAGCAAGATGAAACAAATTTAAAGCATATATATAATGATCATGTAAATGCGGATATGCCATTTGAAAAATTTAAAGAGATGTGTGGCAAAGCATGGAATGAGAAATATAGCTTTCTCGTTATTATGAAGGAAGAAGATATTAAAAATGGTAGATATCGTATAGGGTTGGATAAATTTGTATTTATGCGTTGAACTACCGATGCTACATCTAGTTACACGTTGAACTTCACAGTGTAAACATGGTGAATCAAGAAAAACTATTGAAAGAAATAAAATCACTCAGTGATTCTATTAGGATGAAGAATCGTGCATTGAGGATGGGTTTAAGTGAAAGAGAAGAATTTCTAGAGACTACATTTAAACCTATTACGGAACCTTTAAAACAGATATCAGAAACTATTGGTAAACCTCATTATGAAGGAGATGTTTTACTACCAGTTTCTAAACAAGAAGTACAAGCATTAAAAAAAGAAGAAGATGATGATTCATATACAAGTGCTAGTGAGCAAGAAGAAACAAAAGAAGAAGAAGAACCAATTGTTGAAAAGGAAGAAGAACAGCCAATACCAGAAGCAGAACAATCTATTCCAAATTTAACTCAATTGAGTAGCGATATATTACAACATGGACCTCTTGGAAGAAAATATATAATGAAAATGCTACATGACATGAAATCAAACCCGAATTTGAGTAGATCACACGTATACGGAGCAAGAATTGATGGGAATGAATTGAAGATTGGCGATTCAAAGCTTGAAATAACACAAGACGATTACATCATTATTGGTGAGCATAGATATAAAGGAACAAAAGGATTATATGAATTAATTTTTAAAAACATACCACTAAGATATTCATCCAAAGATTTAAGTGTTTTTAAGGAGATTCTACAAAATACTAACGCTCATAAAAGAAACTACTCAAAGGATGCAATGATTAATCGTTCACGTGCAACAAAATATAACATCGTTATAAAAAAGTTGTTTCCTCCACGAAAATTGCCAACATTACGTACTGCACCAGCGGTGAGACAACCACTGAAAAGAAAATCTTTATCACTTATGGATTTATCACTTCTTGAACAACATGGTAAAAAGAGTAAAGGAGATACTTCAACATCTGGTAAAGGATTGATGAAAAATCTATACAATACGAATGTGATTTACTACAATGATATCAATAAATTGGTTGATAGAATGAGACTATTGCATGAAGCCATGGAAGCCGGTCATACAGGTTTGAATAATGAATGGGTGGCTCTAGTTGATGAACTTAGGAATCGCGGTATAGTCGTATAATTGTCCATGGATATAAAAGAGGTGCAAGCATAAGACGTATCAGTTCTAACATGAGCGTCGACAAGTTCGGACGGTACTCCGCTTTAGGAGTGCAAGTTGGAGAAGACAGAAAAAGAAGTGGATTACCGCAAACACCTGAAGGTGACTATAGCATAAGTAATAAACGTTTAAAACTAGTTAAAGATCCAGAAGAAGATACTGATGGAGCAAATTTGAAGACAGTAAAAGAAGCTACTTCAACATCATTAAAATTACATAAGAATACTTATGATGTTGAATCACATAGATTAATTAATGTTGGTAAACCAACTGAAGGTTCTGATGCAATTACTAAAGAGTACTTATCATCTGAACTTTCAAATACTTTAAAATTGCAATGGGGTAACAACTTAAAAGATGGACAAACATATGATGCTGGAAATTATAGAATAACCAACGTGGGAAATCCCAAAAATGATAAAGATTCAGTTAATAAAGAATATTTACATTCTATAATACCGGAAAAAACTGAACATGGATATTCTTTTTATAAATTTATTATAAATGACATAGGATACCCAAAGGAAGACGGTGATGCTGTAAACCTAAAATACATCAAGGACAACTGTATTTTACAAGATGTTAATGAAATCGATTGTCATGGTAAAACATTGACAAATGTAAAGTTTGGTTCTCAACCAAAAGATGCTGTTACTATAGAACAATTATCTAAAGAATTAAAAAAGGAAACATCCAATTTTGTAAAACATGAAGATGCCGTGTTAAAGCGGGGAGATAAATTTATACATGGAAATGAAAAGTTTAATTTAATGCAAGGAAATAATGATGAATGGGATGCAGGACGTAAAACAATAACAAATGGAAGATTTGGTATAAAAGATACAGATGTACCTCTAATGGTGCAAACATTAATTGCTACTGGTGGTACATTAGGTACATACAATGGTCGTAATAGAAGAATAAAAGATATTTATCCTGGTTACGAAGCAAATGATTGTGTTACAATGAAACAAACAATAACTTGGGATAAACACTTTGGGACCAAATATGATGCAAAGATGAAGAAAATAATTAATATTTTACCAGGCGAAGATTCAAATGATGCTGCTACTATTGGACAAGTCATAAAAACATCAAAAAGTGATTCAACAGCTTACACATGTAATGATAAACGTATTATGCAATTACATGATCCTCAACATCCAAAAGATGCTGTAAATTTAGATTGTTTAATAAGAATAGTGGGCAATTTACTTATTGATACCCATAATCATATAGCTAGTACAACGAATCATGTGATGATTCAACCCGATGAACGAGAAGCTTGGATTAAAAATAGAATTATAAATCAGTATATAATTAATTTGAATAACTAAGTGTTTAAATATAAAAAATTATACATAACTTATTCATTTATGTAATGTATCTTGTGGAGTAAACACACCAGTTTATATAAGACTACATAATGAAGGCCGTATCACTCAGTCATCATCAAGACAGCAACAAGAGAGGACGTGGTATAACTTCAACTGCGTTATCCCTGCTTAGACGGATACCTATTGGTGCTGTTGTAAATCGAGCAATAGACGCTTTACCATACGAATTACATCTGCCCGGAGGTTATCAATATTGTGGACCTGGAACTAAGTTGGCAAAACGTTTAGCAAGAGGAGATCCTGGAATTAATAAATTAGATCAAGCTTGCAAAGAACACGATATAGCATATTCAAAGTATAAAGATTCAACAAATAGATCAATAGCAGATAAAATTCTAGCGGAAAAAGCTTGGCAAAGAGTAAAATCAAGTGACGCAAATATTGCAGAAAAAGCAGCAGCTTGGGCAGTAACTACAGCCATGAAGACAAAAGCAAAGTTAGGTGGTGGAAGACGTCGCAGAGGAAGACCTGCAAAGAGAGGCGCTCCCAAAAGAGGTGGAAACATTAAAAAAGGACGTCGTAGAACTCATAAGGCAAGTGTAAAGAAGACTTCTGTTTGGCAAATGGTAAAAAACGGAGCAGGTTTATACCTAAGACCATACCGTGTGTACTAAATAAGAAGAATCAATTGATAATTCCAAATAAAGCCTTAACAAATCATCAGTTAAATGATTATGTAAAATGTTTGAAAATACCATTCTTTCGAGGAGTTTTTATGAAAGATGCATTACCAACTAAAATATGGAAAAATGAAACTGGAATAGTAAATTTGGATTCCACCTATGGTCCAGGCACTCATTGGGTATGCTATAAAAAACTCGGACAAACCATTTACTACTTTGACAGTTTTGGCAATCTACCACCGCCAAAAGAACTGCAACATTATTTTCGAAACTCCAAAAACATTTTTTACAATTACAAAAGAGAACAACCTAACAATACTGAAATATGTGGGCATTTATGTTTGGAGTTTCTAGCAAAGAGTGTCAGTCAGCTTTAAGATGTCATCGTATACAGTGTCACTGAGTGGAAATTCATCCACATTGAAAAGTACGCTGTTCCCAGCATTGCGTCTATCCAAGGAAAGATTATGGGAAGCGGCATTACTTGATTTGACTACCTACAATTCAATTCCTAATGTTACAGAAGGAAAAAACAATTTACTACATTATTATGAAACTAAGGATGCTGCAGGAAAATACTCAGAATTGAAAATAATTACATTTCCTACTGGAGCTTATGAAATTGATGATATAAACCAATTATTACAGAAACAACTCGGAGAAGACAATATCACCGTTAAAGGAAACAATAATACTTTAAAAGCAGAAATAACTTCAAAATATTATATTGATGTCAGCTTGGAACAGTCGATTGGCAGTTTACTTGGATTTACAGATACAAAAAAGAAAATCTTAACTCCTGGAACTACTCATTCAGGTGATTCAACTGTAACAATATTGAAAGTAAATAGTATTGATGTCACGTGCAACATTATACACGGATCGTATAGAGATGGAGTTAATCAACATATTTTACATACATTTTATCCAACAGTGGCTCCCGGTTTTAAAATTGTTGAGAAGCCACAAAACTTAATATACCTACCGTTAAACACCAGTTTCATTTCAGACATCGTACTGAACATATTGGATCAAGACGGTCATAGTGTTGACTTTAGAGGAGAAACAATTACTATACGGATACACATCAGAGCAGCAACATAAAAGTCAACATGGGATTATCATTTAAACCGCAACGGAAGAGTCGGGAGCTCAGTAGCTCCTCGACATTGGAAGAGTTAACATCGGAAAACATTCGTTTTCTACAGAAGATTGGATTGAAACTTAACAGCGATGGATATCCTGGATATATCTCAAGGACCAACGTTCGACGAAACACTATGGGAGAAGGAATATCATACGCACAACCCTTACACTTCATCAAAATTAAACAATAACGATGAAATAAGGATCCCCATTCAACAACAAGATATTTACACTTTACCGTGTGAAAGTTACTTGTACATCGAAGGACGGGTATTAAAATTGGATGGAAAAACTGCTTCAACAGTTCCTTTTATAAATAACCCGATGGCATATCTTTTTGATGAAATAAGATATGAAATATCAGGGGTGACGGTTGATTCAACAAAAAAGGTTGGTTTAACAACGACATTGAAAGGATTAACATCATTAACACCGCATGAGAAGAATTCAATAGTCACTGCCGGATGGGTTGCCCCCGATAAAGACACTATAACACCAGCTTCCAATGGTCACTTTGATTTTCATGTACCTTTACGATTGCTTTTGGGATTCGCTGAAGATTACAAACGGGTAATAATAAATGTCAAACAAGAATTAGTATTACTCAGATCTTCAACTAATAAGGACTTAATACTTGCAGACCCTGCAACTACGGAAGATAAACTGGAATGGCAACTACAGTTGGATAAAGTTGTTTGGAGAGTACCTCATGTAAGATTGGCCGATGAACATAGAATCCTATTATTGAGAAAGTTAAAATCTGACCGTGATATTGTGATGCCATTCCGAAGTTGGGAATTTCATGAATACCCTACACTACCTCAGACAGAAAGACAAACATGGACCGTCAAGACATCAACTTACTTGGAACGAGCAAGGTACATAATACTCGGTTTTCAAACTAAGCGAAAAGATGTTATCACTGCAAATGCTGGTCAATTTGATCACTGTAAAATAAAGAATTGTAAAGTTTTCCTAAACTCTCAATTCTTTCCCTATGACAATTTGAATGTCATGTTCAGCAATAAACGTTTTTCCATTTTATACGATATGTATGCAAGATTTCAATCATCATATTATGGAAAGACTAATACACCACTATTATCACCTGACCAGTATTATTCCAAGGCTCCAATAATTGTAATCGATTGTTCAAAACAAAATGAATCGGTAAAATCATCAAGTGTGGATATAAAAATTGAAATGGAATTTGAAGAACCAGTAGCGGATGGAACTTCGGCATACTGTCTAATTCTACATGATAAAATAGTTACTTACACACCGCTGACCGGAATTGTGAAGAATGTACTTTAAGAAGAATTGTACAACAACTGCAAATTTTTGAGGTTAGAATTATCTGCTTTAATTTTTGAGGTTAGAATTTCATTTGTGAAAGACAAGTTGAAAACAAACAATTATGTAATTGTATAAATTTCAAGGATTTACGAAAAATATAAAAGCGAGAAAATAATTAGTAGAAACTTCATTCTATCTTCAACCGTCGTATGGGAAACATCATTCGCAAGATGAATTCTACTAACGGAGAAGAAAATACACCTCTAATGGATGATAATAGTTCAGATATAGAAAAACAAGTTGAACGAGAAATGGACGAATTCCTAAAATTCAACAAACATAAGAAGAGAGAAGAAGAAAAAGCTGAAAAAGAAGTAAAAAGGAAGAAGGTTGAAGTTAACATTACAACCAATATTTTAACAGAAGTATTTCTTCGGATTATCTACCCAATTTCTTCATGCATGACAAAAAGTATATCAGTTGGAATTTTAAAATCAATGGATTATTCACCAATTGTTATTTTAAATCATGGAAACAAAATGGTTACTTTCAGTGAAACTACTTGGGAATCTCTCATGAAACATTTACATCTTTTGGAGTGCTATTTAAGTAACAACACATTTGGAAGAAGAACAAGATTAAGTTTATTGGAATCAAATATTGAAGTTGATATAGTAAAACATCGTGGAGGACAAATTGTTCGCTTCAGAGATTTAACTACACATAATGTTAAATTATATTTCACTAAAGAAGAATTTTACACTTTAAGTTGTACTACCGGTCCTGTCACTAGATACTTAAAACAACTAGTATTTTCAAGTACAATAATTAAAGACTATCTAATTGATACATTGGACAAAAAACCATTTGTTCCAATTTTATACGGTCCCGTGGATACTTCAATCTTTAATAGAATACCTCAAGAAGTTGAAATGTGGAGACAATTAAACAACTATCACACCAATTTTAATATTGATGAAGTGGCACAAGAAGTGAAAGAAGAAGAACAATCCTGTCTGTTATAAACATCGGCTCATTCAATTTTTAAGTCAGTTGTTAGTAAGACTTCATCATGAATAAACGGGTTTCGTTTTCTAATGCGCCACATATAATGGAAGTTAAAAGAGGTATAATTGAATTTCAAGCTTTCCGAGGAAATGATGGTAATTTTATTATTAAAGAATTAGTAATCTTGGACATGAACACATCAGTAGTTTATCATTATTTGTTCAAACCTCCAGTACCATTTAATAGACTAACAACTAAAGCGAAAGTTACAAACAAATGGTTGAACAAACATTTTCACAACTTAAGATGGGATGAAGGTTTCATTAATTATAACATGATGCCGCACATTATGAATCATTATTGCAAAGAGTTTAAAATTATCTACACAAGGGGATTGGAAAAAGCAAATTGGATACAATCATTTACAAGCAACGAAGTGATTAATGCAATAATTGATAAAGATTTCCAATGCTACTTCAACGAACTTTGTATTTCATCAAAAAGTTTTAAACATCGAAGGTCGCAGTGCGCTTTAAAGAATGCCTACCGCTTGAATAATTTCCTTCAACAAACTGGTGGGGGTAGTGTCAGTGGTGGGGGTAGTGTCGATTATAAAAGTGAGAGCGCTACCATGACACAGCATGAGTATTACTCAAACCTCCGAAGAGACAACATCTCCGACGGACATTCTTATTAACAAGAAGATTAACAACAACATCAATATGGCATCACAGAACTTACTTCAAAGTTTAGTTGATCAGTTCAACGCTCATTCTAAATCATCAATTCTACCTACAAAGAAATGTTCTGAACTAAAAGAAGAAAAACACTACATCATTCATACTATTAAGAAAATGGAAACTTCAGTAGGTGATGCTATAAATTGCACTTTGAGCGAGGCACCTTATACAATTGGTGATGAAGCAAAATTTCAGATCTTCTTACCAAAGCGCTTCGTACAACTACTTCAAAATGAAGATCTTCGTATAATTCAACCCGGCGCACTCTATTTGGTATCACATGGACCCAGTGGAAACAACTCTACTGAACTTACAATTCATGTAACACCTACTACTGATTAATTTGTACATAACATTGTAAATATTTCTTTGTATTTGTTTTTTCAATAAATATGATATAAAACAAAAAAAAATAAAAATAAAAAAAGCAACATATTGTAATGTCTTTGTACATTACAATATGTTGCTTTTTTTAAAAATTCCACAGGATGACCTTGACCCAATTTTGTATAATTATAAAAGGGGAAATGTACTTGCAAAATTCATCAGTCTACTGCTACCTTTCATACCGTACACATCTCGCTCTTAATCCCTGAATATAAAACTGCAACATGTCCCTAAAGGTCAAGTGTGCATCTTACGATACTAACACCATAACAACTTTTGAACAACTCGAAGATTTAACCAACGAAATGCGAGTTTTACTTACCGGTGGTTATCACTTAACTGTTGATGTTAGTGCTACTAATACAAGAATGTTCACTAAAACAAAATATTGCGATGATGAAATATTTATTTCTACACAACCTACAACTTCTTCATCGCCAACTGGTCAACATAACATCAAGTTCCAAAAGTATTACCAATGTTGAATAACTTTTGACAGACAAAACTACAACTAAAGAATCACGTGATCAATGTGAGTTAATAAAAAGGATGTAATACTTGTATAAATAATCATTCGCTTCTTAGCTCTCACCACGACAAGACCTATTTAAGAAAATGTTGTACAGAATGATGATTCAACTTGATGGAAAAATCTATGGAAAAGATTACAACACTGTTGAACAAATGACTAAAGATATAGATGTATTAGCTAAAGAAGGATACCAAGCTAAATTAATTTTAAAATTCCCTGAAGTACATCCACTATCAATAGAAGAACTAGTTGCTATGGCTAAAGCTGAGAGAGATAAAAAGTCTGAAGAAAACAAAGAGAAACAAACTTCCTAAATTTTAATAATCCTTACACTTGTAAGGTATAATTTTTTAAAACTCCATTTGGATGACCTTGAAATTACCCCCACCACTTTTCACAGTACATAAAACTCACTATTCAACACTATACACTCTTATTCTTTCACTGGACTCCGCAGCGTCAACATGGAAGAGCAAAAATACAAGTACAAACCTCGTTACTGTTGTGAACAACAGTGTACAGATTTAGGACCAATGATGGTGGATGGGTTAGCTTGTACTAAATGTGAATTCTTCGGATCTTGTTATTGCAAATGCAAAACAAAACAACTACCAGCACCGGAATTGCGAACTTTCAAATTTTACAAATCAAGATATTTTCATACATGTTGTCCTCAAAGATGTTTCAAATTTCACCCTCTAGATCTTGCTCATTGTCAACGCACCAATTCTCATCAAGATGATTTTTGTACACATATGATAAAAAGATGTAAATACAGGTCAGATTGGTATTCCGATCCTGTAGAACCATCAAATGTGTAATTTCAGTTTTACACTCTTTTTTAAAACTTCATTTGGATGACCTTGAGATTTCCCCCACCACTAGTTCTAATTTTTATATAATATTAAATCATTCCACTTCCAACACTCTAACTAACAACATGGAAAACAAATTTATCAAATTTGAACATATAATAACTGACAGGGAGGAGATGGAAGAATTGTTTCAAAACTTACTTTCTGTCATTGACGAATATCCTATAAGATGGTTCAGAATTGTAGTTCAATATTTAAATCCTGGTGAATTGTTTTCTTCATCAAGTGAAGAAGATGAAACAACTACTTCGGTTCAAATAATTGAATTAAAAGATGGAGAAGAAGAACTAAACGTTTTATTCAATCATAAGCTCAAGGTTCCCTATATAAAAGCCCCCTCCCTAGACAGCCCCCCTCCCTAGACGCCTGCTCAAGGTCACCATTATATAAGCCTCCTCCCTATGCACCGATCCTCATTCCATCACCGACTCTCCAATAATGAACAACTCTCCATTGGCCCGAATGAATTCTAGTTTTGAAATAAATTCTAAAGAAGAGTTACAAGACATTTTTAATATTTTACAAGAACTTGTAGATAATTTTACAACCATCAAAATGAATTTGGAAATAACATACGATTGTCCTATTTGTGATAAGATTGAAAGTTCGGACGAAGACAGTTTACTAAATCTAACTCCTGCACCATCTGACACTACTGATGGTAATAATGAACAGCAAAATATTTCCCCCACCACTTCTTTGTAATTCTTCGTTCCCCCCACCACTTCTTTATTTAACCAACATTTCTCGCTTTCACTTCTCATTCCGTCTTCAACTTTTGAACTATCAACATCACTTGTTTTAAAATTTCAAACACTACAAAATCATGATGGATATGATGGATGAAGTTCCCTTCATAACTAGAATGGAAGAGGATAAATTGAAATTGGAAATTAAACGATTGGAAATGGAACGGGAAAACCAACTCGAAATGTTACGTTTGTTCAAGCTTTTCAAATACATCATCTGGGGACTCTGCGTTTACCTTCTCATCGTCGTTGGTGTTTGCATTTACAACTCTGTAGTTCATCACAAAAGTTCAACTTGTTTAAACTCTGCTGTTGCACATTAATTATATGTTCACAAATAAAATTCAAAATTTACTTCAGCCTATCCCACTATCACCAACTAGTTCAACTTTGAACTATTTCTGGTAGTAGTTGGGTAGGCTTTTTTAAAACTTACTCTGAATGACCTTGACATACTTTCCAGGCTCCAGTTATAACTGTTGAATTTCAATTTTAAACTAACTCTTAATTCATGCCCAATTCTACTTCAAATTCAGGGCATATGCTCTCGCCATCTGCACCCTGCAGCTGCCCTGGCGACTGACACCATCTGACCCCTGCAGCTGCCCTGGCTGCTGACGTCACTTCCGGTTTAGAAGTGGCTTTTTCCCACTACTAATATGTGAAATTTTTTTTTATTTATTTCACATATTGATATATTGCCTTTTTTTGTTTTTTTATATTTTTTTGTTTTTTTTATTTTTTTGTAATGTTTATTTAATACAGTACAAACAAGATTACATGACAACAATTATATAGCGAATACAAACAGATATAAGAAACATTTTAATTTTTATTTAACACTGCTGCTTCTCGGTCATGTGGATGGTCAGCTCGGTGGAGTTGCTGCCGCTGGATCCGTGGGACACCAAGTAGAGGCATCCCGGTTGAATGGAGCGCAGGTCTTCGTTTTGTAGCAGATGGACGAATCTTTTTGGCAAATAAATTTGAAATTTTGCTTCATCTCCCGGTGTATATGGAGCTTCGCTCAAGCTGCAGCAGATTGCCTCGCCGACTGTAGTTTCCATCTTCTTCATAGCATGTATGATGTAATGTTTTTCATCTTTCAGCTCTGAACATTTTTTTACCGGCAAAATTGTAGACTTGGAGTGGGCGTTGAATTGTTCCACCAAAGACTGCAGAAACTGGTTGGATGCCATGGTTGTTCTAGAGGTCCTCGCTGTCTTCTAGCTCTGAGATGTTGTCGTCTCGGAGTCTCGAGTAATACTCGTGCCAAGTCTCGGTCTGCTCCTCGCTTTAATAATCGACGTTACCCCCACCACCACCACCGATTTCTCCATCTTGCAGGTAAGTAGCTAATTTTAAAGCGTTTTTTAATGCACAGTGCCTGTCCCTTTCATGTTCTACGCTTTGTGTGCAAATACAAACGTTTTCAGAAATAAATTTAAAATTTATATCAATTTGCACATCTTTGACTGGATTTGATGTATATTGTTCTATCCATCTTTTCTTTTCAAGCCCCTTTGTGTAAATATTAGTAAATTTATTTGAAAATTGATGCATAATATGATACAAGTCTGAATAACTGGTAAAACAGTCATACCAATCGATGTGATGAAAATATTTCCAAGTCCATCGGTTTGTTGTTGCGGCTTTGGTGGTTAGTGAAGAAAAAGAGCATGGTGGTTTGAATAAAAATGTATAAGGAATATTTTTATCTATATCATAAAATACTAGTTCTTTAATAACGAACCGATCATCGTTACCACGAAACGCCTGAAATTCAATAATACCCGGTTTGGACTTGATTTCTTCTTCCATGTCCATTTGAAAGGTCACCCGTCTATCCATCACGGTGTCGGAAGGTCAACTGTTTTCCACACCACGGTAGGCACGTATTTATGCCAGGCCGTACAGTTGAAGGCGCGTTGGTGTATATTTAACGTGGGCACCATCCCCGGTAGGCCTACACCCACAAAAGTTTATTTTTTATTAAAAATTTGCCAATTCAAGTGTAAAATGTTGTGAAAAATTTAAAATCTTATTTAACTTTCCATCTGGTCATTCTTGTTGTAGTCATTGTCATCACTTTGATCCTTTTCATCACTGAAATGTGTTTCTTCATCCGATTTTACAAAATTATTTTTTTCTTGCACATATTGTTCCAATTGTCTCCACATTTGAACTTCATGAGGAATTCTGTTGAATATTGAAGTGTCCACAGGTCCATACAAAATTGGTGCGTCCGGTTGTTTGTCCAAAGTGTCTGTTAAATAATCTTTAATAATTGAACTGAAAAATACTAGTTGTCTTAAATATCTTGTTATGGGTTCCGTTGCATATGTCAAAATAAAAAATTCTTCTCTGTTAAGTTGAATTTTTATGTCATGTTTGGTTGTATCTCTGAATCTCATTTGATGTTCACCTCGGTGTTTAATAATATCAATTTCCAAGTCTGAATCCAATAGTCCTACTTTTGTTTTTCTGCCAAACATGTTGCTATTAAAGTAACATTCCAACAAATGGAGGTGTTTCATAAAAGATTCCCAAGCATTGGCTGTAAACAAAATCATTTTTGTTCCGTGAGTTAAAATTACTGTAGGTGAATAGTCGGTTGATTTCATAACTCCAATTAAAACACTTTTATCCAAACTTGAAGAGATTGGATAAAAAATTCGTAAAAATACTTCCATCAAAATATTTGGTGAAATATTTTCTTCCACATTTCTCTTCCTCTTGGACAAATATTTTTTCTTTTTACCTTTTTCTTCTCCTTCTTGATCTGCGCCGTGTTGCTGTCCATTCATGTCCAAGAATTCTGAAATTTCTTTTTCTATATCGCATTCCGTTGTAACACTAGTAGAAGCCATATTGAAGATGATATACGATGTCAGGCAACAAACTGATCAGGAGCGACCTGCGCGCTCCCCTTTTATAATCGCGCCCGTGATTGAAATTTTACAAAAACGAGTTTTTAATAAACCTTTTTAACAATTCCTGTCAAAGGTGTGTAAGTGACAATTTTATCGTGTAAAATTAAACAATATGCGGTAGTATTTGCTGGTATGGCTTTGGCAAATTCCATTTCTATTTTTATATCCACACTTGATGACTTTACCGATTCATTTTGTTTAGAGCAATCGATTACTACTATTGGGTAGTTATCTAAATATTTTTCTGGTGAAAGCAAAGGCGTATTTGTTTTACCGTAATATGAATTTTGAAATCTTGCATACATATCGTATAGTATGCTGAATTTTTTATCTGCAAATGATACATTTAAATTGTCGTATGAGAAAAATTGTGAATTTAAATAAACTTTAATATTTTTCAAGTCACAATGATCAAATTGGCCCGCATGTTTAGTAATATTGTCTCTTCTAGCCGTTTGTAAACCAAATATAATATATCTGGCCCGTTCCACATAATTTGATGTTTTAACAGTCCAAGTGTGTCGATCCGTAGTAGGTAAACTGGGATGTTCATGAAATTCCCAACTTCTAAATGGAATAACAATAACACGATCAGCTTTTAATTTTCTTAATAGTAGCATTCGATGCTCGTCAGCTAATTTAACATGTGGAACTCTCCATACGATTTTGTCCAACGTTAATTTCCATTCTAAAGTCGCATCTGTGGTACCACTCGCAGCTTTAATAATATCTTTATCATTTGAAGATCTCAATAAAACTAATTCTTGTTTAACATTTAATATTATTTTCCTATAATCTTCAGCGAAACCAAGCAATAAACGTAATGGAATGTAGAAATCAAAGAATCCCTTTGAATTTGGGGTGATTGTATCAATTGTAGGTTCAACCCATCCGGCAGGTATTAATAAATTGGTATCAGTTGGTGATATAGATGTTAATCCTTTTAAAGTTGTTGCAATACCTACTTTTTTAGTGGAATCTACTGTAACACCTGATATTTCATATCTGATTTCATCAAACAAGAAAGCCATTGCGTTATTTATAAATGGAACTACTGTACCTACACTATTGTCCTTTTTTGTTACTTTTCCTTCGATATATAAGTAACTTTCACATGGTAGTGTGTAAATGTCTTGATGTTGTATAGGAATACGAATTTCATCGTTATTGTTCAATTTTGATGAAGTGTAAGGGTTGTGGGTGTGATATTCTTTTTCCCATAGGGTTTCGTCGAATGTCGGACCCTGCGCTATATCCAGTATATCCATAATCGGTTAATTTTAAACCAATCTTTTCTAAGAAATGAATGTTCTCCCGTGTTAACTCCTCCACAGCTGAAGAGCTACTAATGCGGTTTTCCGTAGGTTGTCCACTTTTAAATGATAAACCCATGATTTTTGTATTAAAGTGTCGATTTTAAATGTAATCTAACTGTAATTGGCTCTTCTCGGAAATCTATCAAGTTACCGTCTTGATCCAATACGTTCAACACGATGTCTGAAATGAAAGTGGTGTTCAACGGCAGATATACTAGGTTTTGTGGCTTTTCAACAATTTTAAATCCTGGAGGTACACTCGGGTAAAAAGTATGTATTATATGAGTATTTGCTCCATCTCTGTAAGCTCCCTGTATAATGTTACAAGTTATATCTATACTATTGACTTTTAGTATAGTTACAGTTTGTTTACCGGAATGTGTTTGATTTGGTTCTAAAATTGGCCCATCTTTGGGAAATCCTAACAATTCACCGATTGAGTGTTCCTGAGTAAAATCTATGTAATATTTGGAGTTAATTTCAGCTTTCATCGTATTGTTATTACCTTTTAATGTTATATTGTCTTTTCCCATTTTATTTTGCAAAAATTCATTAATATGATCAATTTCATAAGAACCTGTGGGTAAACTGCAAACTTCTAAGTCTGTAAACTTCCCACTGGCATCTTTTCCTTTATAGTAATGCAATAAGTTATTTTTATCTTCCGTAACATTGGGAATAGAGTTGTAAGTTGTAAAATCCAACAGTGCCGCTTCCCAAAATCTTCCTTTTTGCAAGCGTAACGCTGGAAAAAGGATACTTCGTAAAGTGGACGATTTTCCTGTTAATGATACCGTATAGGAAGACATCTCAATTGTGACTGATACTTTTAGCTAGGAATTCCAAACATAAATGGCCGCATATTAAAGTGTTATCAGGTTGTTCTCTTTTATAGTTGTAATATATGTTTTTAGCAGATTTAAAGTAATGCTCAAGCTCTTTAGGTGGTGGTAAATTGCCAAAACTATCAAAGTAATATATATTATCACCTAATTTCTTATAACAAACCCAATGAGTGCCAGGACCTTCAGAATTATCTAAATTTACAATGCCTGTTTCGTTTTTCCACATTTTAACTGGTAAATCATCTTTCATAAAGACACCGCGAAAAAAAGGTATTTTTAAACATGAAATGTATTTAAATAATTCAATATTTGTTAACGCTTTATGTGGTATTACTAATTGATTTCTTTTATTTAATATGCACGATACGGTCTTAGGTATAGACCTGCCCCGTTTTTTACCATTGATTATACTGTTGGTTTTTTGCTACCCTTTCTGGTGGAACGTCGATTTCTTCTAATATTTCCTCCATGTTTTGTCTTTGTCGATCTCCTTTTCACTCTTCTCCTCCTTTTTCCACCTCCTACTGCTGTTTTAGCCTTCATACCTGCTGTTACCGCTAAAGCTGCTGCTTTTTCTGCAATACTAGCGTCACTAGACTTTACTCGTTGCCAAGCTATATCCGCGAGCTTTTTATCGGCTATCGATCTATTTTTGTATCGCTAAATGTGGAATATGCTATATCGTGTTCTTTACAAGCCTGATCTAACTTATTTATGCCTGGATCGCCTCTTTCCAGTCGTTTTTTCAATTTAGTTCCTGGTCCGCAATACTGATAACCTCCCGGTATGTGAAATTCGTATGGTAAAGCGTCTATTGCTCTATTTACGACAGATCCTACTGGAATTCGATTTAAAGCTTTACTTAACAGAGAAACCGCTGTGGACGTGATACCGCCTCCTTTCCGTATAGTGTCTCGATATGGACTGGTGTAATGAAACGTCATGATTGTTATTTATATTCGAAAAGCGTAACCTATTTGTTACCTCTATGACAGGTTGCACATAAATGATGTAATTTATGGTGTTATTTAATTAAATATCAATATCACCCCAATCTGATGATCTAAACTTTTGCGTATTAGGGTTAATAAAGTATTTTTTAAAAATTTCCCGTTCAATCCAACCACCTCTCGCGGCTTCACCCCAAATTTTATGACCTGGTCCTTCTTGAAGAACTTCCGGTGTGAAATGATTGTGAAAATCAAATAACGCATTACCTAAAACTTTTACAAGAAAATTAACAGTGACGGCATTATCCACATGTTCAGGGTCTTTAAGGTCTGTTATACGTTTATTATTACAAGTATACACTTTACTATCCTTTAATGATGTTGTGATAGTCTGTCCTACAGTTGCAGCATCATTTGCTTCTCTTCCATGTTTCAAGTGTTTTATCACTTTATTATTACATGTAAAAAATACAAAGTGATTATTTGGATCTAAATGTACGGTTTGTGATAAAGTAGCTGCATCATGATCCTTATGACCGAATGACAAATTTGACAACTTTTCATCCATGCAATCCCAAGCATTATTTTTGTATGTTAATAAGTTAAATTTTTCATTACCTTGAACAAATTCATCCCCGTGCTTCGATACTACTTGATCTTGTTTTACAAAAGAGGTTGTTTCATGTTTTAAGGTTTCCATCATTTGACCAACTGTTGCACCATCTGATGGTGCTGAACCATCTTTTACATTCGCCAAACAATTACCAAAACAATCTATAACCCCTACATCACGTGTGATACAATGATCTTTAATATATTTTAGATTTACAGCATCGTTTTCAGTTTTTGGATAACCTATATCGTTAATAACAAATTTATAAAAAGAAAATCCATCTTTTGTCTTTTCAGGTATTAAAGAATGTAAATAGCGTCTATTCACGCTGTCTTTTGCATCTTTAGGGTCATCTACGTTGGATATACGTTTACTGTTAGCACTATACGTTTTTCCATTGAATTTTAACGTATTTTTTAATTCAGATGACAAATAATCTTTGTTTATTGCATCACCGTTTTCATTTGGTTTACCAACGTTGATAATTCTATGATTTTCTGCATCATATGTGTTATTGTGTAGTCTTAATGTTGGTGATATCTTTTCCTTTACTATTTTTAAATTTACTGCATCGTTTTCGTCCGTGGGATCTTTTATGTTTTTTAACCTTTTATTACTAATATCATAATCTCCTTCAGGTGTTTGTGGTAAACCAGCACCTCTTTTTAAGTTATTCGCGTAATATAATCCATCCGAGGAATACCGTCCGAACTTGTCGACACTCATGGTGCAACTGAATAGCATTTTAGGGAGTAACGCATTTTTATGAGATTACCCCGCGGTTTCTAAGTTCATCCACTAAAGCCACCCATTCGTTTTCCAATCCAGTATGACCCGCTTCTTTGGCTTCATGTATTAGTTTCATTCCCAGCCAGCACAGATCCTTACGTCAACCTTTTTAAATAATTTATAAACCATTTATGAGAAATGGGAGTAAGACAAACATTGCCTAATACCCTTCAAAACGATTATTCTCAGAAACGTTTATGGCAGGGACCTTTTATTGACCTAGCAGTGGTTCAGCCAAGCGTAAACACCCTTTGTCGACGGCCACCCCAACCCTATTTTGGAACAATGAAAGCGGACCAATGGCAAGCCACGATACCGACGTCCCACAATTCCTTGCAAGAAAGACGCAGACGCTCTGTTTCTAAACGTCCGACGTCCGTCCAGCCACCCGCCATTACTAATCTTCCAATACTTACTAGTGCGTCTTAATACAGTGTTTTATTTTGTGATAATGTTAGTGTTTTACATTCTTGTTGTGTATGAAGAAGTTCGACGAATAGAAGAAAAATACATACACTCTATAGTCAAAGGTAAGTGTAATTGTTATTACTATTTTACTGACAACTAACCGACATTCATTTTGAAAGGCAACCTTAAGTTAGTACCGTAGCTTTATTAATTCTTTTCGTGAAATAACTTGATAATTTTTAGTTAAAAGTGTTTTTTCCAGTTAAGGTTATGTTTTAGAGTTGGGCTATAAATAGACATCGATCCTATATTGAATTCAATCAAACACCAATAAAAATAACAAACCAACAACCTAACTAATCACCTGTTAAAAAGAACCACTCAAATTTAAACTTTGCCTTTTAAAAAATTTTCCCAAGTCCATGCCCATAAATCCACTTCTTTGACTAACTATAATAGTATAATTAGATAGGCTAACTATGCAGTTTAGCTGCCACCTCATAAAAATTGATTTTTTTTTGTTTGTTAAGTTACAAACTGTCCCATATTACTGTACCCAAATTTTAAAAATAATGAAAACTTAGGCCTAGCTTTTTCATGGAAAAAGTCGGAAAAACATTTCTTCCAAAATAGGTCGAGTGGGTACTCAAAATGACGGGGAAATCAAGCTGAACACAAATGTTAAAGGAATATCAAAATCCGTCCATAAATAATGAAGTTATCGCCGGAAAAGCGAAAAAATGCGGAAACTGGTTAGGCTAATGATATTTTTATTCACAAATACGTCAAGTGGGTAGGCCTATTCAAACTAACCGGGATGTTAAGCTGATTAAAAATATAAAAATAGTATTTCAATCCGTTTTGAAATAAACCGGAAATTGCAGTAAAATTTTTGGAAAAGCCATAAGATGAAGTGTGTTGCTGCAACAGAGCACACATTCCCCGCTTCGCCCTCCCCTAATCCTCGCCTCGGAAATCCTTGCACCAATGTGTTCCGGGCCTTAGTTTATATACAGTACTAGGCCTATATGCATATTTAAAAACATAGATTTACATATAAGTTAGGCCTAGGGTAGTATAAAATATTATGTTACGTAACATAACCTAACTAACCTAATCTAACTTATCCTAACCTAACCATCATGTGAGTACTAACTTGGTGTGTTTTATTCCATAATTATGTATATATTCATATTTTACATAAAACTTTGCTCAATATGACTCACTTGATCGCTAGGCCTTGGTTAGGTTAGGTTAGTTAGGTTATGTTAGGCCTACCGATAACAAAATATTTTATACTAACTTAGGCTATATGTAAATATAAGTTTTATAAATATGCATATAGTCTAATAACTAAAACTCTTTACGTTTAATCAATAACTGCGGTTCATTTAAGGAGTGTACAGTATTTCATATGATGTTACCATGTTAAGTTACTAACTTAGGGCTTCACTCACCTAATATTTTTTCGGTGTGATAATTAGAATATCCTTCATTAAATTTTCACAATTTTTGTGAAAATTTGACTATGGATACCCAAATCTTTGCACTGGAAATATCAAGTGGGAGAAGACCTAGTAACATAGTGACATCATGGAAAAATTTACCAGATACAGAAGTCTCACGCAATGCTAATTTCTGTTACGCAAAATTTTGTAGTTTAATCGGCCAGATCTTAAAGAGGCGCTGTGAGCAAAACTAGCCAAGCGACGTTGCCAATCCGTCGGCTGCTGGCCGGCCGGCAGTCCGTCTGAGTCCACGAATCGTTAATGGTACTTGGCCGGTTTTGCTCGCAGCGCCTCCTATGATCAGGCCGCTTAACCACAAAATTTTGCATAACATAAGTTAAATGAGCATTGCGTGAGACTTCTGTATCTGGTTAGTTTTTCTATGATGTTACTAGGGCTTCACCCACCAGATGATATTTCCGCATGCGATGTTTAGGGTATCCATAGTCAAATTGAAAATTTAATGCAGGATACTCTAATTTATCACACTGGAAAAATATCAGGTGGGTGAAGCCCTAAGTTATTAAAATAGTAACATCATATCACTCCCACCAGAATTTAAAATAGTAACATCATAACACTCCCACCGGAATTTATCATGTGATTTAGAAATAACAGTGAATTAGTTAAAAGCTTTCTTTTAAGAATGTACAGAAATTTAAAGTTCCTATACATTGTTCTTTTCATAGACTAAAAAGTAATGTAGGCTAAATGTAATTTAAGATGTGTGGAATTATGTATAATATGATCATTAAAACATGTCTCTTTACATTTTTAGGTACCATACTATGGTTTTTTCCAAATTTATTGCATGTATAAATCCTTGCTCTAATTCAATATTTACATTACTGCCATAGCAACAATACACTTAACATTAGTAGGAGAAAAAGAATATGAATAATTATTAAAAGATCTAGGCCTTAGCCCTAATACTTTATATGGCTCATACAATATTTTAAAGAAAGTATTAAATATCAAAACCAGGCTCAATCTTAATTTCATTTTTTTTAGATTTTTTCAGCCCTACTTTTATAGAGTTAAATACTGAAAACTTAATTAGGCCTATCATGTAATAGATTCTAAAGGTAGTTGGGGGACGGGACGGTAAAAGATTAACAAAACATTCTGACATACTAAAACACCAGCATTGTCAATTTTGTTCCTCTAAATAGCTGGTATTTTATTGAGCACAACGTTCTCTCTTCATATAGGAATGTTTAAAATTTTAGCATAAAACAGGTGACTTCCAGTTTTCTTTAAACTCTGCTCAATCTGCTACGCCTAACTTAATTCAAACTGTTTTAATATCTTTGTAGGTCAACCCGGAAACAAAGTACAACAGTTAAAAATGACCACACAAATAAAAGGCTGGACACTAAAAGTCAAAAGACATATCTTGTCCAGTTAATGACAGAACACATTTCTAATCTAAATTTGGTCAAGTGCTGATGAGGGATATAGACCTACATTTTACATTTTGAAATATAAATCTTTTAACATTTATTCGTCAAAGAAGTATGAATATTACATGGCTACTGTGTTTTTTATTTGTGTTTCAGAAGCATGCTTGAGAACATAGGGGAGCCACTACAAAGAATAAACTGCAATCGTGCCACGTTTGCGACGGACTAATGCAAGCGAATTCAGTGAAGGATAACGGTATGTTTTTTTAGGCTTTCAGTTAAAAAAAAACTTATTTTAGTTGTATTTCTAAATACATTATTACACCTATGCCTTCAAGGAGCCTTACATATAATTTAGTGTTAACTGCTCATAATAACTTTAGTGTAGTTTTTTAAACGGTAATGCCTGGTTTTGCCGATTTTTACAGATTAAATATTGATACCGGGGTCAATTTATTCTAGTATGCTGAGGTAGCTTCTACTTTGAGCCCGATCGCGAGGCTCTCAGCACGGGGTGTATTCCGCTTTTGCCCGATCAATTTATAGAAATTAATTGTTATAGGATAGTTGTGTTTTTATTGAAATTATTTATTTAGTTTGTGTATAGTTTTTTTTTTAAATCTTTTAAAACAGATTATGCAGATTTTTATTAATAATTTATATTTGGAATGACTTTTCTGCACTCGAAACGCATCTCAACAAACTGGTGTAAATGATTTTACAGTAAATAATGAGAAATAAAAGATAGTTAAAAATATTTTTGTGTAAAAGTTGGAACAAAAGCTGTAATACTAAACTCTGTGAATCCTTACTTTATCAAAGTGGTAGATAGATGATTAAATATAGATGAATGATTGATGATTAATGCAAGCAATATTATTTCAAGTTACAAATTATTCTAAATAACACAGAATCTACACTCTTATGGATCTTACGTAATCATCGTAACATCATAATGTATCTCACTTTTATGAAATGATATGAAAAGTGCTTTTATTGGTAGAATTCTTAAAACTAACCAATGTGTACTTATCACTAATACAACAATAGTCTCCTGGACCGTCTGTTGCGGTTTAACTACACCTGGTCAGTAAAAATAATACAATATTTCAGTTTGTTGAATGACCTAAAATAAACATTTTTTACAATAGATATCCTGGTTCTGACACAGAAAACAAAACAAAAAATCTTGTCCATACTATAAGTGTATTTAATTATTTTTAGCTGCTTTTTATGCTCTATCTGTTTTGGAATAGAAATATATCTTAGACGGATAAAACGAATTGCTATTTAAATTTTAATTAACATAGTAGTCTACTTGTTTCTCAAAATTGAGCAATTTATTTTAATACAATACAAAACAGTTACATTTGGTTCTAAATCAACGACAACTGACCAATCAAATATTGTAAATTAATAGATGTTAAAAATGTTCAAGCCAAACCCAATGTTATTTTAATGGGAACATTTCAAATTTAATTTGTGTATAGCGCCCTTATTTCATGTCCGATTTTCATTAATTTTTGGCGGAAACAACTACGGACCAAGCCTTATCCAACAATACCAAAAACTTTAATATCGCTTGAAAATTGTAGGATGAGTTCTCAACACAAAAAACCCTTTACGTATTAAATAAGTATAGATTCTACTTCAGCCTAATTCCTTGAATCCTTTTTTTCATATTTATGTTGAATTAAAAAAAAAATACCTAGATAAAGTATTGTAGCGTGAAAATACATAAAAAGTAATAATCCTAATCCACTCTAAAATACATTTATTTGCACGTTTGTCAAAAAGTATTTTTCCAATTTTTGATTACGTATAATCAACGGTTCAATATTATTGCACACAATGAAAAGTTATTAAACACTGTAAAAATTATACTATTATGGTGAAAACTTTGTGAATTTTGATTCACAATAGGCATCCATGTCTAAGAGGATATCGATGAATGCATCTCCGCCCACGGTCGCGATACAGATCCGTCATATGTACTCAGTCAGTTTCGTGCTGCGGTGGTAAGCAAACTTAAGCATCAATTTAATGCCTAATAAGCCATGAATACTTTTAAAAGGTCATTTACGGCAATGGGGTTTCGGTTTGGATAATTGACATTCGAAAAATCGACTCTTTACTGTATTTTTAGCTGTCGAGATGGCGGAGCAATATTGTACAATTATGCCTGCTGAAAGGAGCATTAAGACCTATTCAAGTGGAGAATACATACAGACAGTATTATTCTGATTGAATGTCATTGACACTACATTTAATCACAATGGCGCACACACTCTGGTCAGTTATGACACATTAAGTGTAGGCCAGCAAAATATGTATTTATGTATGAGAGTCTAGTTAGCAGAGAGTGAAGGGTTAAAAGGGGTGGCGTCTCTATAAAGATGTAGGCCTAAGATAGGTGGAGCAGATACAATCGTATACTCTAATTTGAGTAAGGTATATTTTTATTTATGTATGTATGTATGTATGTTTGCACACGCAACTCAAAGACTGCTCGAACGATTTTCTCCAAACTTTGCAAATAACTTAGTACTCAGATAAAAAAATTGAAACACATATCTTTATGCCAGGAAAAATCTTACCATTTTTCTAAATAGGCTAATCTTTAATTGAAACTTAAAAAAAAAAATTAACATTGGTCCACGTGTTCCAGTATAAATTTGTGGTTTTGCATCGCAGCCAGTTAATAAATTCTTTATTGCTAACAACAGTTAAATAAAAATAATTTATCATTTTTTAAATTGTACTTTATACTATGGCGAATTCAACGAGGGTGGTGATGTTGGTGTGCCGAAGTCACATAATCTCAGTGATTTGTGGTCTGTCGGGCAACACTGTGTTGGTTTGGTGCAGGAGTGCTTTCGTCTTTTCGACATTCTTAACTGCAACTGTTATAGCTTTCTCCATGATTCCTTATGTAACATTATAGGGAGGGGTGTTTTGGTATTTTTAAAGACTGTTTCGGGTGGTACTAGGCTTCCTAGAAATTTCCAAAATGTCTTTTTTTGCTCTTATTGAGGGTTTGTACTGTTTCCAAGGTTTCCTCTATTTTCCGTACCTGTGATCTTCATCTAGAATTTGTATAGCATAATGAGATTTAGGGTCTTTCTGTTTTAATGTGTATATGTGTTATTTTAATCTTTGCTTAACACTTACCAGTTTGACCTATGTATCCTATACTATAATACAAGCAATGTCTGAAGGGATGTCTGTTCTACAATCTCGGAATCTAGCGGGTACATTTTGCTTAAACTTTGAATTTAAGAGTGTTTTGGCCTAAAAATAAGTTAAGAAACAGGCCTAATCCCAGGAAAAATCGAATTTGGGCTAAATTTAAGTTTAAAAATTGTAATTGTTAACATTGGTCATAAGGGTTGCTATTTTGGTTACGAAATAACAACGAACGGTACACAAAAATAAAGTAACATTAATGTTAAGCAGTCTTTTTCAAACAGCTGTTAACGGCGAATAGGTATAGTCGGTTGTCGGTGGAAATATAGTAGTCTTATTTACTTACCATGACACTATAACAAATGTGAATAAAACCAACGAGCAAAGCTCGGTTAACCTGGTACTAATATTTTACACGTTAAACATTTCATCTTGTAAACCCCACTTTTTAAATTTTGGTCATATTTTTCATTTCCGTATGAAGTTTTCTTTTTGAATTATTGTTAGTGTAAAATGCAACATTTAACACCTGTTTTTTTAATGCTTTTGCAATTAGGTGTATTTCTGGACCAGTGTACGGAAACGCCCATTTTGTTTTCCTTATCTTTGTAGGCTGATTTTGTATGCGGAAATAGTTTTTCAATGTCTTTTTGTTCGAAACTATTTAACTCAGGTAATCGGAATATTGTTTTTACTTCCTCGTTGTACTCTTTTTCCGTTTAGTACAGTTGAGTTAAATGGTTTGAAAAGAAAAAAAACATTGAAAAACTTTTCTCATATTGAATGGTTCTAGCCTCCGGATTACGTTGAAATACTAAAAGTGGTTTAAATACCTGCTTTCTATAATCCACTGTTGGTTGCTGGGGCAACTAGTTTCGATTCATGAGTGAATCATCATCAGGCCGTACAGAAGATGTTGTAGCACTTCATATGAAGGTTGCCAAGAAGAATAAAATGATAAATAAAAACACATAAACACGGACACGGACACAACAATACAAAATTTGTTCGTTATTCGTTTTGTCCGTGTCCGTGTTTATGTGTTTTTATATATGATTTTATTCTTCTTGTCAACCTTCATATGAAGTGCTACGACATCTTCTGTACGGCCTGATGATGATTCACTCATGGATCGAAACTAGTTGCCCAAGCAACCAACAGTACAATTACCATTACAGAAAGCAGGTATTTAAACCAGTTTTAGAAAAACTTTTTTACAATGTTTTAAATTTGCGTTGTTTTTTATTCCAGCTTTTCAACCACCTTTCAAATCTTAATGTTAACGCAGTTTTTTATTTATACATTTTGACAAATATCTGTTTTCAGGGAGAAGGGGACAACCCAGGAGAACAAACCGAATGGAAAACTCACCAATGAAGGAGTAGAGGAAGTAAACTAATAACTTGTAATTAATACTTAAAATGTAAATAATACATATTGATGTCTAAATCGTTGTCACAGGCCTACTTATTTTATACCGGTAACTTCCTAATCCTTCATTTTATTGATTGTTATCGTTTTTATTTTTCTTCTCTTATAAAATAGTTATGGTTAATTTAACTAACATAAAATACAAAAACATCAACATATCCTTGGACTTCTTTTTGTCAAGTTTGTACCTTAAATTGTACCTAAGCAAAAATTGATAAATATAAAATAGAATGTGTTTATATGAAACACAAAAGTTTATGGTTCAAGCACTATATTTGTGTGATTAAAAATTTAATTTTATGATTTTTATTTTTCAACAGTAAATTTTAACCATAACCTGAATCATGTTTATTACTTTGGAATACTTTGGAGTATTTCAAACAATTTGACTTAATATAAACTATTATTATTTCTAATCCAATATCAGTGATAAGGCTCAATCTTATCAATAAATTGACCTGCAGAAAAAACTTTCAAATGCAGACTATTCTATTATTAATGAACTTGAAGCAGAAAAGTTTGGTGAAATTCGTGTTAAATACTAAATTTGAACATGGGAACATTTGTTAGTGATTTTTTTGCAGTTCTTAGTTTATTTTAAACATTTACCGTAGTCTATAGAACGGTTTACTGATTTATCAGTATTATTAATATCAAATTAAAACTAAATGACATGAGTTATGTAAGAACAGCCAAAAGTAATCTTAAATCAATTTTAACTCATTAAGCTAGAAAAAGTAGTCTATTTTCACCAACCTATTCTTTTTTGTGATTTTATGTAGGCTATTCCTATTTTTAACTTTTTTTACAGTTTTTTTTTTTTTTTTTTTTTTTAGAAGTTGGGGGAGAGTAAGAAGCAAAAGTGAGGTGAAATGTGTGTTTCCCATTCCATTTTGATATTGGCTAACGCCCCTTTCACACATCACGGTTTTGCCCGTACGATTTTTAATCGTACGGCGTACATTCCAATAGAATCTTATGAGACCTTTCACACAGGCACGTTTACGGTTTTTAACCAGCTGACAATTACTTTTATGGTGTTTTGGACGGTTTTTAAATCGTGCGGTTTTTTCCTGCACGGCTAAAAACGTGATGTGTGAAAGGAGCGTAAAGCTTTTTATTTTTTCTTGTTGGAGTTTGTTGTTTTGGTTTTTTCACTGTTGCTTCCCAGCAGGTAAATTATCACCACATTATTTAGTGTAACAGTTTGTAATATTCTTGTGACAGTTCCAGTTGCTTTCTATATACCTAGGTATTTCTATAGCTTATTCTGCACAAAATACAGTATTTTCAAGCATCGGGGTTAGGGTGAAGGGGATTTGACATACTTAAAAAGTGGATAGGTAGCCATGTCTGATTATAAAGCAACTGTGACAAATAATATTACAAAATTGATACACTAAAATGTGAGGAAATGAAATTTCTAGCTGGGACGTGACAATGAAGTATAATAAAAACAACAATTTTACTGCAAATAATTAAATCGAGAAGGCATTTAAAACCCTTTTTGAAAGGTTTTTCACCGAAGTCCAAAGCTTTTCTAGGGGTTAATAAAACCCTTTAAAACCTTCACACAAGGGTTTAAAACCTTTTTAATGTCTTTATAACCCTTTATTTTGCCAAGGGATTCCTTTACAAGGAAAGGTTTTTAACCCTTTTTTCAAAAGGGTTCAAAAACCCCTGATTTTTGTCAACTAGAACCCTTTTTAAGACATTGTCTAAGGGTTACACCCTTTGCATTCGTAAGGGTTAATAATGGTTTTTCAATTTTAAGAAAAGGCTTTAATAATGGTTTTTAAAATGTTAAATTGCTGTCTGGGTTCTATCCACCAATTTATTGATATTATTGTAATAAATTACATTTGTATTGTATAGTTTCTTCATCAACCCTTTTCCGATGACTGATTTGCTTCTTTTTCTCGGTTCTGGGGAACTTAAATCTAAAGTGGATGCTACTAATCTTCTTTTTACAGGTTTTCTTCTTATAATTGGTATTAATTTGGAAACAAAATCTTTATATTTTACAGATCTATTTCTATATATGGGTGCTTCAGGTAAATAATTTCTTCTATATGCATTAGGTTGTTCCAAAATTTTGCTATACACTTCCAAATCATCATTTCTTACCAATGTTTTTAAAGGTTTATTTTGAAATAATAATTCAAATAGTCCCCTTGTTCCCTTATATATTTGATCACCTACGCGAATATTATCATATTCATCAACATCTAATTTGCTATTACCAACCATTACACCTTCTTTGGACATTCTTGCTCCATAACTGTGGTATTTTTTAGTATAATTAGTTCCAATTAACAGTTTTAACAAGTTTTTCCTTCCCAAAGGTCCTTTCGTATGAATATTTTCACCCAATAAGCTTATGTGTGATGGTTCTCCTTCTGTTTTTTCTTCTTCATTCGCTATAGATATCACTTCTTCTTCACTACCAGCATATACATCTTCTCTTTCTGCCGTTGTATCACTAAATATGGAGGCTTCCGGGTCCTCATCGCTAATATCTTCTGATATTACACTTTCCCTTTCATATTCTGTTATCGGAGCAATAATATCACCTTGAAAAGAAGGTTTAGTCAATTTTTTGTTCAATTGTTTCAAAGGCTCTGTAATAGGTTTAAAAGTAGATTCGAGAAATTTCTCCCTTTCGCTGATACCTAACTTTAACGCCCTGTTTTTAGCCCGAATAGAATCACTAAGTGATTTAATTTCCTTTACTAACTTTTCTTGGTTAACCATGTTTGTAGCAAGACGTGCTGTACAAGAATGATTGCGTGATATAATGGTTAGTGAATTAATATAAATTTATCGAAACTTATCCTGTATCGATGTTGCGGCTCATCGAGGATTATCTACGCTCTCGAAGCCTGATTTATGACACGAGGGACGAAACGCGGACGATGGAAGTCACTTCTGGTGCCGCACAAGGTTCAATACTCGGCCCGGATCTCTGGAACGTTGCCTATGACAGCCTCCTGAGGTCCGAAATGCCTGAGGAAACCACTTTGGTTGGGTACGCCGATGACGTTGCAGCTCTCATTGCTGCACGCAACGTTGAGCTAGCCCAACTGAAGTTGAACCGAGTTTTGCGGGTGGTCAACAACTGGATGTCCGATCACGGTCTCTCGCTTGCTCTCAGTAAGACGGAGATTGTGATCCTCACGAAGAAGAGGATCGACACCGTCGTCCCACTCCGAGTGGGAAGGGAGGTGGTCACATCAACTCGTGCCGCCAAATACCTCGGGGTTATGGTGGACACCAAGTTAAGCTGGAGGGATCAGATCTTTCGTACGGCGGACAAGGCCGCTAAGGTAGTCACTTACCTTAGTAGGCTGATGGCCAATGTCGGGGGTCCCCGATCCAGCAGAAGACGTCTGTTGATGTCCGCGGTCCAGTCCGTGCTCCTTTACGGGGCAGAGGTGTGGGCAGGCGCTCTAGATAAGGAGTGCTACAGGTTGCGACTCGCCCGGGTTCAGTGTCAAGCTGCGCTCCGGGTGTGTTCCGCCTACCGGACAGTGTCCGAGCCTGCCGTCCTGGTGGTCGCCGGAGTCATCCCGGTCAAGCTCTTGGCAGGGGAGAGGAAAGCGATTTACCAGAGACAAGGCGAGATCGGCAAGGACACGGCAAGAACCGAAGAGCGCTCCCGAACCTTCCAGCAGTGGCAACACAGCTGGGAGCACGACACCCGAGGACGATGGACTGCGCGACTCATCGAGCAGGTCCAACCATGGGTGGAAAGGCGGCATGGCGAGGTGGACTACTACCTCACGCAGTTCCTGACAGGTCACGGCTACTTCAAGTCGTACCTGAACCGGATGGGCAAGACCGGTTCACCGGATTGCATCTACTGCCCGGGCGTTCCCGATGACGCGGAACACACCTTCTTCCGCTGTTCGCGTTGGGAAAGGCCCCGCCTGGAGGCCACAAGAAAACTCGGTGTTTTTTCGGTGGACACGGTCTGCCAAAAGATTATGGAGGATGAGGGCAACTGGGATTGTTTGTCACAGTTCGTCCGGGGTATCCTCCTGGAAAAGAAAACCGATTTGGACCACGAAGTGGCCCAGATCCCTTGACCGAACAGCTGGATAAGGAGCGAGCCCCATGGGCGTAAGCCAAATTTAGGCCTAGCCTGACGTAATGTGATAAACAATTCCAGGTTAGAATCCTAAAGAGTAGAGGAGGTTTTTTAGTGGGTAAACCCGTTTTTTAGGGGAGTCCCACACTACAGGCTGGCCACCTGTGTGCGTAATGCATTTTCCCTGCCTCTCCCTCAAAAAAAAAAAAAAAAAAAAAAAAAAAAAAAAAAAAAAAAAAAAAAAAATCCTGTACCGGCCGTTATTTAGTGGTTGTTCCTTCATAATTGTCAAAAATCCATAATTTTCAGCCCAAGCCTTACCACATATGTCTTTAAACCGTTCATAAGACATATCCGCATTGACATGATCGTAATATATGTGTTTTAAGTTGGTTTCATCCTGTTTGAATACAATTAACACATTTGCGTTGTCTCTTATCAGTTGTTTTGGTATTTTACTATAAGTCTGACCTATGTAAATGCTATCTATATTGTTATGTCGCCCCATAGCGAAATAGCTCCTGATAGTGTTTTGGTTTTCACAGGATACGTCATCAAATATAAAAACTGAAAATGGTTTAGCTTCATGCGGTTGCATTACGCTTTCACTTGCATCAAACTTGTAATATTTCACTTCTGGCACATTATTAAATATTTTTTCTAATAATTGATATTTGGGTTGTTGTAATGATTTGGAAAAGACATACAAGTTATTGAAACGCAATCCTTTTGGGTTTGTAATCAAATTGAATACCTCATTTGTTTTACCACAATTGGATGGACGGGTTACAAGACAACGCACCGTGTTTGGTAACAAAACACCATGTTTGCCACTGTTTAATTCCGAATTGTCCACCGTAAGTTCATCAATATTATTAATGGGAAAACTATCCTTTTGAGGTATTATCTCCTCCCCATTATTATTATTATACTATATTATTATATTATTATACCCATCCTTTGTAAAGGTTCAACCTAAAATGATGCTCCATCATTATATGAGATCCTTTTTAGGTATCCAAGAATCTTCACTTTTATTAAATCCTAACCATCGCACTTTAACTTTATCTTTTTTCCGTTGCAACACCTTTTCAACGAGATGTACATCACCTACTGTTGATTTTAACATTTCATGTCCATAAAACCCTCCTTCGAGCAATTGTCCTTTATTATCTTTTAAAATGTAAGTTTCTGGTACTGTAGGTTGCACCTTAAATACGGTAAAAACCTCATTTGTCCAATTTGGTAGATATCTTTTACTGAATACACCTTTGTATTTGCTTATTCGCACTTTATCACCAACGTTAAACGTTTTAGGCTTTAATTTTTCAACTTTTGGTTTAGTATTCATTTTTATACGTTTTAATACGAGTTTTTCATTTTTACTAGTCACTTGGTTCGGTTTCATACCAATTATTCTATGGAACTTGTTATTGTAATCTTTTATTAGTTTTGGTAACATATCAATCCATACGTGCGATCCTCTGTTTGAAAACATCTTGTACATCGCACCTTTTAAAGTTTGATTGAATCTTTCTATGATTGATGCTTTTACCTCTGAATTAGTCGAATAATGGTTTATGTTGTGTTTTTTCATTAAATTGGAAAATTCTTTATTGAAATATTCTTTACCATCATCGGTTTGTAAATGTTTTATGGTATTTTTGTCTCTCTGTATAGCAGTTTCCATGGCTTTTGTTACACTCTTGCCGGTTTTATCTTTTAGCGGTAAAGCATTTGCCATCTTTGTAAAACAATTGATAATAGTCAATATATATTTAAATCCTTTATTTTGTTTGCTATAAGGAATAATTTCGATTAAATCCGCTTGATATAGATCATTCATTCCTTTTATAACAGTATTTCTTCGGGGAAATTTTCTTCTAGCCGGTTTATGAAGCTCATTAACAATTTTTTGTTTTAAATCCCTAATTTTATCCTTCCTCTTCGGTAGATGAAGTAAAAATATTTTTTTATTCTATTATACCCTTATTTAACTGGGTCAAGGTCATTCAAATTGATGTAAAAAAATGGGGAACACGGCGTTGGGCTTGCCGTGTTCCCCATTTTTTTACGGAAGGAAAAGGAATTTAGGTCGTAGAGGGACGAAGAATAGGTTAGTCGTTGATAGGATTAAGAGAGTAGTGGCCAAAAGGAAGAGTGTTAATTTTATCATCCATGATATGTCTTTTGTCATCATTTGCCGATAGTGCTTTTTTTACTTCTGTAACACTGTATAATTTGTGTTTTTCACTTCTTATGGTGTTAAATTTTGCTGTTAAGGTGTTGTCGTTAAATAAACAGTTTTTGTAATGTTCAAAGTTTATATTTTTCTTTAAATAACCTGTCTTTACACCTTTTGCTTTCTTGGTGGTTGATGTTTCTTCTTGTTCTCCATTGTACACTTTGAAAGAATACAATTTTGACATTAATGCAATAATTTCTTCCATGCTAGCTCTGTTGCATTCATCTTTGAATTTGCCTAAAACTTTCTTATTATTTTCATTATAGTTTGGGTGATTTCTTGGGTAGTCGGAGAAGTCAAAATCATTTTTGTGTCTGAACGTTCGAAGGTCTTCATACATATCTTGCGTCTTGATCCAATAAATTAGTGCGTCCGTATCCATGTAGGCTACTCCGATATTTTCTCGTCCATAATATTGTACCATTTTGTTGTAATGAAAATCATACATATGCGTTTTACTTATATCCAATATTGACATCCCTATGTACAACGGTCTATCCATAACAATCTTGGTTTTGTTCATGCTTACCGCTACTGAATTTTCATTAATTATCATAGTGGTTCCGAAATTTGGTTTTTGTACAAGTTTTTCTAATGCTCTTGGATCACTTACTAATTTTACAATTTTGTGTTTCCTCTTATTTTCTAAAGTTTTCCCAAAGATTGAGTTGTTCATCAGTTTATAAAAATCTTTTTCAAAAGCTGATGTGGCTGCTGCTCTCCTCACGGTGTTGGAGTCTATGTAGGGTTTCAAGTAACAAGATTGAGAAAATTTTAAAACTCGATGAATTTTGGTGATAATTAATCCTAATTCCAGGGCTTGCTGAACAACAAAATAATGTGCTACATATCTGTTTTTGTTTTCCAAAGTCATCATCAACTTTGGCCATCTTCCAGTGGGTGAAACTTCGGTCCTGGCTAGTAAAGGCAGATCGTAGTGGGGGTCGTGTAGGTGTTCAGGATACTCGAAGTCGCAGTCCAAAATGTAGCCGGTCGGTCCATCTTGTGGGATCTGCATAATGTCACCTATGCTGTCCGGGTCGATCCACTGGAAGTCTCCATATGGAAGGGGTCTTGACATCGCCCATCCATACAAATTATTAGCATCAAAATATCCAAGAAAAATTGAGTCTTTAGTTTCATCGTAGTTTGGTAAATATTTATTATTAGCTTTTACATGTCGAGTTACAGCTTGGGTTAATCCGCCTCGAACGCCTGATTCAATCATTAAAACCATATCAATGTCGGTCAATAGCTCCAGTTTGCATTGGGTAGATTTTAGCATGGCCTGCCATGCTAAGCCGGGAGATGTGTACGAGTGGAGTGGGTCCAATCCGTATGCTGAAAAACATGTGTTACGGAATTCTTCCATTACATCACATAAAAGTGTTACATCCAATTTAACATAAAAATCAGAATAATCACCTAAGGTAGTCATTCCCAATTGGTTCCAAACATTACAGGCATGATTGTAATCTTCTATGGAAATTTCCGTGTCTGTCAGTTTATTCTTGAAGGCTTCAATGGGTGGTAGTCTTGTTTCTTCAAATTTTTCCATTCCGGTGATGTAATCATAAGTAAACACTCCTTTTCTTAAAACCAAATCCAATTTGTCTGCAGGTACAATTTTTTTTGTTTCCTTTAAATCATGTCGTCTTAAATTATCAGTTAGTTTGCTAAGGCTGGATGGCATAAACCTATATGAGTCAACAAATCTTAATTTTATTTTGCCAATTTTCTTAGAAAAACTAATATAATGTTCTAAAGTTTGAGCTATCACATCAATCTTGCCTGTGTCTCTTCCCAATTCCGGTATTATAAAATGGGAATCATACCCGCTAAGGTTGTGCAACACAACTGGAATGAAATTTGGAAGTTTTAAATTTAGATTACATGCATTGCAGGCTGGTCCTCTGTAATATCCGGTCAGATGGTCGTGATCATGAACTTTATAATTGTCCACTGTAAATTCTTTATTACATATATAACAAGTTGTAGCATTTAAAAATTGGATTTCCTCCTCTTCATCAAGGGGTAACATAGGAACAATATTATTTTTATCATACACTTGTTCCACCTTACTAGCTATATCATACAAAATATCTACAAAATATTTGGCAGGATTTTCACCTCTGTACAATACTGGTGTTGTGGTTAGTCCAAAATTTTGCAAGTGTTGGTCAGATAGGGTAGACTTAACCAACAAACAAAAACTATTTGGTTTATGCATCTGGTACTTGGTTCTTCTAGTAATTTCACCGTCAGGGTGTTCCAGCGGTACAAGTGTAGACTCAAAGTCTGCATAAATAACAAATGGTATCCTATACTGGTGGTTAATATGATTAAACTGTACAACAGATCGGGTTGGTGGTGGTAAACTAATTTTACACTCGTAATTTTCATTGCATAGTCTTTGATGCTTCAACAACCACTGGGCACCACCTCTCCTTATATCCTTATTTACAAAACAGAAGCATCTTTTGCAAAAAGTTTTTTTACACTTCATACGAGACAGCTGTTTGTTGACTAAGGCATCAAAATTTTTAATATATACATGAGAATATAATGAAATATAATGAGATATTTCACCTTTTGTAATCAACAATAAATCCGTATGGTTTCGAAGTTCTCTCTTTACAACCCGTAGTGGGTACACATTATTGCTGTCATCGAGCCCAAAAATATTTACACTAACTCCGGGGTTTTGCTTCTCAAATTTACATACATCTTTAATATTTACAGGATAAACCATACCACAAAAATTATATCTATTTTGTACATTTTGATATTCAACACCGGGTCTACAAGTATTATTTACAACATATTTGGCTAGCATTGAATATTTAAAACATTCCGTGTCAAAATTTTGTACATTTATACACGCTTTGGTTACTTGAATCTTTTTTGGTAGAGGGATGTAACTACTACCCCTCATACCATAACCATGCTTTTGTATTCTTAAATCCATACCTTCCACTGATGTTAGCGTCCAGCCAGATCCCCTTCCTTCATGCTCTTGAAGCTTCGTCAATAACTCTTCCAAACACTCCACAATTATATCATCAATATTGGATGCAAAAGTTATAGTACGGTTTTTAGTGACAAATCCTCTTGGTGATGTTTCTCCATCAGTGTTTGTGAACATAGCGTCTAATACCAGTCCAAATTTTAAAAAATTTAATCTTCTAAGCTCTTCCTTTAGTGTTTTACTAACTAAAAGTTTTGCACTGTCAATAAAATTTTGTAATTCCAATTGAACATTATTTATTGTAAAGTGTGTGACTACAGGTCCTTCCAATGCGATAGTGCGTAGTTGTGTTATGCCATTACCTTCAGATTCAGAATCCAAATCCGTGTCCGTGTCCGTGTCCATGTCCGCTGTAGGTCTCCTTCCAAGTCCTGATGTTCCAGCGCCTCCAAACTGAATGACGGTTGGCCTCCTCCTTTGCAGCAACTGCAGCTCGCTTTCCCAATCGTCCAGTCTTCTGTGATGTTCTGATAAAAATTTTTCAATAGAGTCCAAATCTTGTTCACTTACTTGCACATTGTCCTCTTCTTTATGCAATTCCAGATGGATTTGCAAAATATGTTCATCAGGGAAAAATTCCCCACAAATGTGGCAAAGAAGCATTTTTACCACAAGAGCGTTTGGATGTTTACTCCACGGAGGTTCATCCAATAATGAGAGGCTGGGTTAGCCGACCTCCTTTTATAACGGGTGGTGGGGGGGGGGTGACCTTGGGAAAAAACCCTTCTGCGCATGTGCAGAACAAAATGTTATAAATTCTTTATAAAATTTTTATTCAGGACTAATATATAGGTCAAGGCCACCTTTAATATGGTAAAAAAGAGGGAACACTGGATAAGAGATGGTAGTAAGATCAACTTTCTAACAAATACTTTCAATAATATATTAACAGGTGCAAAAGTTAAATATTTTTATTTTTTTACATACCAACTTGTTCAAAATTAAAACTTTTACATATATTTGTTTGAGCAAATGCTTTTGGCACACTTACCACACGCCAAAACTCAAAAAATGTACAGAATTAAGACTGATCTCGCGGGGAAATACTGATGTGCTACCTAACATTGGTTATCTGACTCGAATAAGAATTGGTGATATATAACATATTGAAAATATTTTATGTTGTATAAATCACCAATACTATGCGACTCCGATAACCAGTGTGAGGTGGCTACATAGTATTTCCCCGAGAGATCAGCTTAATCCTGTACTTTATATGAGTGTTAGCGTGTAGGAAGTATGGCAAAAGCATTTGACCAAAAGAAAATATATTTAAAGTTTTAAGATTAAACAAATCAGCAAGTATAAAATAAAAATATTTCCTAACCATTAGCAACCTGTTAACATATTGCAGTGTTAAAGTATTTGCTATAAAGTCAATCTTACCATCACCTCCGATCCAGCGTTCCCTCTTTCTTACCAAATGAGACTGAGGCTTGACTACCCGTATATATGACGTTTCCCCCACCACAAATAATTCACAAAAGTAGGTCAAGGTCATCGGACATTATTATTTTGAGCGGAGGATAGAGCATCTGCTGCTCTATCCCCCGCTCTATTTTTTTTCCTTTTTAACATTTTATATTTTTTTGGGGTTTTAAATGCTAAATAATATTTTTTACAAAGGTGAATATTCATCACTACTGTCCTCCTCGTCACTACAGTCAAAAAATAATCTTCTGCTACACATCACAAGTCTCCTGCACAACGACATTTTGTCCAATACTGCTCTTATTTGAGGAGTGATGTTTTCCTTATTGTCCTCTTCTTCGGATGATTCCAATGTTTCATCAGCATACAAGTCAATGTCAAAGCTGTCACCATCAGTGTTTGCAAAATTATTTTCACCTGCTTCCATCTCTTCCTCTTCGGATAATTCTTCTTCCATTACATCTTCTTCTTCTTCTTCCTCCAGGTTAACTTCTTCTATTGGAATTTCTGGCAAAATAAGTAAAATTTTCTTGTGTGCTGCTACGGTGTTGTCCAGCGGAGGCATCGTGATTGAATATTCACCTTTGCTGTTCACAAGCCTATTATATACACAAAAACTATCCCCACCACCACGTTATCCGTTAACCATAATATCATAGTCAAAGTCCAAGTCCAGGTCGTATAACTCAAACTAAGAAGTTTTTCATTTCTTAAAAAATATTGCCATTTTTGCATTTACTTTGTTATCAAATAAATATTTTACAAACTCAAAGTTTGTAGTTTTGTCAATTAGTTGAGTGGAAATAAATTGTTGTACAATTTGTTGTGACTTCTCGTCCTGAGGCTCACATCTTACATTTTCTATTGTTCCTTTCCTGGTTGTGTCTTCAATCAGCTCCACTATCTCCACCAGGTCCTCCTCCAACAGAACAAACTCCACACAATGGCTTACCATGATGATGCTGGCTGAAGTGCTCTGCAAAGAATAAATCCAACGGATGCTTTACACTACCTACATTAACTTTCCCCCACCACTTTTCATGGTCATACATTTAATACCATGAGTAAAATTTTGTTTTAAACCTAAAACCTAGGCGCTACCCCAGGCCAACGAAATAATAAACTTCTTTTTGGCTCGACCTGGTTTCTGCTATACGTGTGCCAATCGTGTAAATAAGCCGCACAAATATCACACCTTTCTTGTGGAATTTCATTTCTTTTTATGTTAGAAATTCCAGTCATCACCATGTAGCCACCGCTTTCTACGAATTCCGTCATGTTCTCACACGCAGCAAAACCACAGTCTTTGCAAAACTTAAGATTGTCATTTCTGAAAACATACGCAAAATAATTGGTGTAGCCATTTCTTTCAAAATCAAACTCCTTAACTAAAATTTTAATTTTTGGTGGTGCACCAGACTGATGCACCACATAACTGAACAATTCAGTTTCATCAGACATTTTTACCAAACACAATTGTTGAAGACTGGAAGGAGTCATCTCGAAGTGTGCGTCTCCTGGCTACGCTAAACTGAGACTGAACAACCTCCTCAAAACCCTACGCTTGTTTAAACTTACCCCCACCATTTTTTTTAGTGGGTCAAGGTCAAATAAAATTACCCTGTGAGCGGGGGATAGAGCACTAATTGATATGTTATTCCAGTATCACAGAGTGCTCTATCCCCCACTCTGTTTTTCCACTTACCAAACAGCTAGTCCGTGTCCAAGTACAATTCATACAAAATAAATAATTTTATCACTTACATTCCTAAAATTTGTTCATTACCATCATCAACCTGCTCAGGACTTCCAATCACTAGACGTTCAGAATTATTATTTTTATTTTGGATTTGTCTTTCAAGAAATTTAATTTTAGATTCCAACAGGCAGATGTAATCAGAAGCGGCTGTCAGGGTGTCGAGCTTGCTGGAACGTTTGCTGATTTTAGGCACTAACAACTGCAAACGGAACATTGCCGCTCGCTCCTTGTAGTTACGCTTTTGATCCGCCAACCGTTTCAAATATTTACTTTTTAAATTTCTGTCCGATTTACCCTTGACCAACTCACTCCTCAAAATACTGTTTTCTTCACCATCATTGGAAGGTCCAGGTTCGGGGGACACCTGTTGTTCAGGTGAACAATAATTTTTATAATCCACCAGCATCGGAGCATATACATGCCCCGATGGTAAACGCTGCAATTCCAGGTCTCCAACAAACGGATTGATACTGCACATTACGTCTGCCAAGATGAAACGTTCAAAGCAGAATGAGCTCAATGAGTGGGTATAGGAGCTCAGTAATGGTGGGGAGAAACCTGTTGTCACATGATCATTGACTGGTTTACCTTGAAACTAAACATCAGTTTAATACAAAAAAAATAATTTTTTATAACTTTTCTTCACCATCCAGGACACTGGTTTGGGACGTGTCTGAATAATGTTTTTTTTTATAAAAAAAACATTATCCCCAGGTTAAGATATTATATAAATGAGCTATATTTTTTTTTTAATAACTCATTTATATAATACCCCCCTCCCTTATTTCAAGAGGGTGAAGAAATAATTTGGAAAATAAAATTTAATAAAATTTAATTTGGAAAAAGGAAATGTTTGGAAAACAAAATTTAGAAAATTAAACAAACACTCTTACTGATTGCATTACTCCTGCAAACGCCACACAGTCCTGAGCTTGTTTAAAACTTTAACACGTATCAAGTACCCTCTGTTGGTCATGAATCTAGGAACAATATATTTTTTAGCAACCTTTACATGAACGTTCTGGTCTTTATGCCTCATCAAAAACAGGTGAGGTTTCACACAAACGTGTGCTCGAAAGAAATATTTTTGACCAGCATAGAGTCTTTGATAACGTACCTTAGGAATCTGTGTGGTTTTCTTAGGGGCAATGCTAAGCGAACATGAATCAAAAGAGCTCCGCATCGATGCTATTTTGCGGTCGAAGTGATAGCGGCACAACTCCTCGCCGCTCACAGCCCACCTGGTGCATTTTTGATTCATTTTCGCTCCAGTTTTCCAAACGTGCTTACATTGGCGTTTCGTTGCCGCTGCCTTCTTTACTGTTTTTTTCAGACCAGAATTAATTTTACTTACTTTATTGTTTGTAGGTTGCTCCACTTCAAGGTCATTGGAAGTGGAAGGGAAAGAAGTTAAATTTTGTTCAGGTTTGGAAGGGCTATGGATAGGAGAAATTGGATCAAAGGTGGAGAAAAATTTCTTTATAGGAGATGACGGCTTGGAAGGTGACCTCCGTTCCTTCGGCTTCTCAAAAATTTCATCGTCCGAGTCCAAGTTGATGGTTACTGGGCCGGGATCCACACTACTTCCACTGGTCACGGTTGTGACTGTTGGTGTTGTCACAGTACACATAGCTGTCACCATGGTCAAAATTGTGCGCAGCTTAGTGCTGGCAGTGATGGTAGAGGAAGCGCCGGGTCTCAGGTCCACAATAATTTTTTGTGGCGAAGCGGTCGTGGCTGGCGGCAGTGGAATCTGCGAAACATCAAGAATCGGCATTGAATGGGACGAGGCGTTCGGCATTGGAGCGGAGGTGACAGCAGGCGAAGTGGTCGGCATTGGAGCGGAGGTCACAGCAGGCGAGGCAGTTGGATAATTCTTGATATGAACACCCATGGTCACGAGAGCGGTGTAGAGTCGGCTAGCAGGCTGCAAGTCTGAAAGCAGAATGAAGCAGCTCGGGATGGCAAAGGATTAACCTACAACGCTATGTGGTGGGGGCAAACCGGGCACATGTGCCAATGGAAAATTACCAAAGTGCCACCTCCACCCCGGGGGGGGGGGCTCGGCCGGTCGGACCCTCCCCCGGGGGGGGGACTTTTCGTCCGGAGCAAAAAAAATTTTGGTCAAGGTCAAAAAATTTTCCGAAAAAAAGTTTCGGGGGGGGGGCTCGGCCGGTCGGACCCTCCCCCGGGGGGGGGGGTCACCTACCCCTAGGACTTTAACTCTTGGATGGCTGCTACCCTTACTTATGTGTGAACATAAAATAAAATTTTTTAATCACAGCTCAGACAACCAACGCTTCTACGCATATCGCTCTAAGTCCTGCGAGCTCTCAGGACTCTGGCAAAAAATCCGCCAAGTGTTGGCTGACGGAGATTACATGTGAACCAAAAAAAATTTATTTTTTATTCACACACAAATGTAGGTCAAGGTCATCCAAGAATTAAAAAGAAATTCCCCCGAGGCCTAAGACCGCCGGCGGTCAAAGGCCTCGGGGGAATCTCACAACTTAGGGGGAGGTGAAAAATAAAAAATAATTTTACTTAATTTTGAGTTTCCATAAGGAAAACATGCTACAATAATTTTGGTTCCCCTAACGGGAATCATAAGGTCATGCTAATCATGACCTGGGCCCCATCTTAACCGATAAACTGACATAAAGCCTAACGTACCGGACAGTGTTAGGACCCGGCGCTTCGTGCTGAAGGGTGCCAACCACCCGTATGTTGCCAGTGACGAGTGATGAGGCCCAGCAGCGTCCCTGGCACGGGCGGCCTAGGGGTCGATCCCCAGGGGCCTACCCCCAGGCTCGTTAAGCGCCATACTACTGTTGTTAAAAAATAATTATTGAGGCATGCTAAGCCTCAAAAAGAAATTATTTTATGGAGGCTTCTAAGCCTCAAACCTAACACTTTAACTGCCAATTTACGGAGGCTAATCCTCCAAGATAAAAAAATATTTATCTTAGGGACAACCTGTGGGAGATTAGTACAAAGAAATATTTTACAACACAAAACTTAAACATAGGAGGATTGATGTTACAAAAAACTTAATTTTGAGTTTCCACAAGGGAAACATGCTAAATAATTTTGGTTTCCCTAACGGGAATCATAAGGTCATGCTAATGATGACCTGGGCCCCATCTTAACCAGTACACTGACATAAAATCTAATGCAAAGCACTGACATAAAGCCTAACGTACCGGTCAGTGTCAGGGCCGACACTTTGTGCTGAAGGATGCCAACCACCCGTATGTTGCCAGTGACGAGTGATGAGGTCCAGCAGCGCCGATGGCACAAGGCCTAACGGTTAATACCAAGGGGCCAACCCCGAGGCTCGTAAAGTGTCATACTATTGTTGGTAAAAAATAATTCTTGAGGCATGCTAAGCCTCGAAAAAAATTTAATTTTACGGAGGCTTCTAAGCCTCAAACCTAACAGTATAACTATTTGCATAGGCTAAGGAAGCCAAAAATTTATAAAAACTAATTTTGGGGCAACCTGTGGAAGATTAATACAAAGAAATATTTTTCTAAACACAAGACTTAGACTAACACCAACCTGTGGAAACATTAGCACACACAAATATTTTTCACTGCACAACACTTTCACTAAATCACAACCAACACCAAGCAGCAAGCACAAAATAAAATTATTTCCTAACACTACACATGCCATGCCTTAGACTAGAAAAGAATTCCCAATATAATGCGGCGCCAACATTACATTGCGAATCCTATAGGACAGCGCTCCGAACAACCAGCTGGACTGTTCGAAGACAACTGCGACGATGGTTAGGCGGAAAGGACCAAGGTGGGCAGGCCAGGAGTGGGGGAACCGGACCTTGTTACGTAAACAGCCGGACCTCGGCACGTACGGACCTCGACACGTACTTGTTTGCGGCATTGGACAATCCCCAAGAGCTACGCCTGAATACATAACTAGCCGGATCTCATTATACAATACGTGACAGCGGTAAAGTGCCACAATGGATAGTCAGCCAATGCCACTGACAGCGCGGCCTACAGTCAGTGTTGGTTGGGAACAAAATTAAATTTTGTCTCCAGTGTCGCTTGCGGATTACGTAACACTTATGTAACCAACCCATGTCTGCCGTCTTGGCTCTCTCTCGATACAAGTCAGTTACTTGCCGGCCGTCTTCCTCAACACAAGGCACACGCTGCGACTCAACGCTACCGGACTTTCTGTGAGTAAAATTTTAATTTTTACATCATTCTCTCTTATTATATGACTTAGCAAAATATATCGCTACCTGTTTGCTACAAAATTAATTTTTATTTAGCACTACAAGTCTCCTAATATTTTCGCAAATGTTTTTAAATATTTTACTCTCATGATTAAATTTTATTCTACACTGGTGGGTTTTGAACTTAGCTGCAAAACTGAACCATGCACATCTTGTACAAAAATTATTTTTTTCATTTAGCTCTACCTCTTTATTAACCTTAGCATAAATATTTTCTTTAACTTCAATTTTATACTAGTCTCGCTATTATTTTTCTGCACAGTACGTGTTGCTCCTTGGACAGTTCCCAGCAAACTGTTTCTACACTTCACAACAACAGTCCGCATTACCCCCTCCACTACTCATTCCCCCACTACTTCCAGCTTAGGTGCAACAATTCACTGAGTTTTTCAGTATTATACTAACCTTACTGTAAGACGCAGCAATGGCTGAAACTTTGCGAGAAAAATTATTAAGAGTAAAGTTTTTGCTGGCCAAGCAAAATAATTCTGTTACGATGTCCAAGACTTCCACTTTAACAAAAATGAAACGCTGCTTCAAGAATAATCCAAAATTTTACTCAAAAGACACCAAAATCACTATGGATGATAAAATGTTTCAAAAACTTTTAGACGAGCTAACTTTTGCCAGTAAAATAACGCTGGTGACTCCAATTCCAGACTAAGTGTCAAGGTTACTTAAAAATTAATAAAAAATTTTTTTTTACAAATATTTCCACTCCAAGTAACGGAGGTCCAGCAAAAGGACAAACTCAAATGAGTTGTTGGAAAAAATATTATTTTTTTTGCATCTGACCACTTTGCCCCCACCACGCAGCCTGGTACCCGGACGGCACGGTGCTGTCCGTTCAGTCGACGTCCGGCTCCCGCGCGGCGATGACACCACCACCGTCGGCTGTTCGCAATTTCGTTTCCAGTTGGGCTTCGGGTTTCTCCATTGGGTAAGTGGAAATAAAAATTATGTATTTTTTTAGTTTTAAGATTGGGGTTGCTGGGGTTCAGGTCAGTGGCCTCTGAGGAATGCCGTACGTCACATTTGGTAGGTTTTTCGGTCGGGTCGCTGGAAAAATAAATTTTTCTTTGCACTTTTGTGGTTCTTCGTGGATTTTCGCTCCGCAGCCGGATACAAGGAACCACAAAAGTGCAAAGAAAAATTTTTTTGTCTTTCCACGTGACCTTGACCTTAATTACGTCAATGACGTCATTATGGTGACGTCAGCGGTAATGACGTCGTCATGACGTCATTTCTATTACGTCATACCTATGACGTCATAGAAATGACGTCATCGATGACGTCACCGATGACGTCATTCGTGACGTCAGTGACCTTGGTGACGTCAGCATTCCTCAGGGGTCATTGACCTGAGCCAGCAGCCCTACTTTGCCACTACTCATTCTTTCTCCAAGAATGTAGTCTCCGCTCAAGTGAAGGAAAATTCTCATTTGAATTTGGACTTACATAAAAGTAAAACGGGGAAGCATTCCTCAAAATCACTTCTTGGTCCCAAGGAAAAGTCTTCTTTGACTTCAACGAAGCATTCGATCCACTCGCTTCTTTCGCATTCCACAAGTAAAACGGCTACGACGGTTACAAAGAAAAGTGGAAAACTGGGATAGGCCTAGGTTGTGTGGAATATTTCATTAAACACAATGCGGCGGAAAAAGTGACATTTAGCATTATAATTTGGTACGGTAGACATAACTTAAAACGAATTATATTGCTACTAGTATACGCGTTGCTCGAAATCGAGCAATTTACTTTCATACAATACAAATGTTACTTTTAGCTCAAAATCAACGACATCCGGCCAATCCACTATTGTGAATATCTTTAATCACCAAAACAACACTTATTTACAGCTGATTATTAACAGATGTTTAAAATGCTTTATTCAATCCCAATGTTATTTAAATGGGAAATTTTTAGAATTCAATGGTGGATAGCGGCTTTATTTTAGTCCGATTCTCATCAGTTTTTGGCGGAAACAACTACAGACCAAGCCCTATCCAACGACACCAAAAACTTGAAAATCGGTTGAAAATTGTAAGAGGAGTTCTCAAGACAAAAAAACCCTTAGCGTATTAAATAAGTACTAGTAAACGTGTTGCTCGAAACCGAGCAATTTATTTTAATACAATACAAATGTTTCTTTTATCTCTAAATCAATGACGTCCAACCAATCCAATATTGTGAATCTCTTTAATTACCAAAACTACACGTATTTACAGCTGATTATTAACAGATGTTTAAAATGCTTCATTTGATACCAATGTTATTTAAATGGGAAATTCAGAGATTTCAATGGTGGATAACGCCTTTATTTTCAGTCTGATTCACATCAGATTTTGGCGGAAACAACTACAGACCAAGCCCTATCCAACGACACCAATAACTTGAAAATCGGTTGAAAATTGTAGGAGGAGTTCTCAAGACAAAAAACCCTTAGCGTATTAAATAAGTATAGATAGATTATTTTAAATTAAGATAGATTAAACAATCTAATAAATTAAATATGTTTTTTTTTGTAGCCTAAAAATGTAATAGTTCTCATAATAGTCTATCTTACTTTTATTTATAATTATCTTAAAAATCTTATAATAGATATTTAGAAATTATTAGCTAAAAGTCAACTCAAAATACAATTGATTTAAATAATAGAAATTTGAACCTGTGTAAAAAAATTGAAAACACAATTAATGACAAGAAAGAATTAATTAAAAATAATCATCAAACATGATATGTTTTGTAATATTTTACATAGAGCAAACAATTCACATGATTTACTTATATTATCGTTCACATAGTCCGTACATTTACTACGGTTACATACTTATTGAGCATTTTAAAATTGAAATACTAATAATAAACATTTGGTGTACATACTTGTTGTACCTAAATGTTGGTACCTAAGTTATTGGTAGCCTAACTACTGTAAGGCTGCCGTTAATTTCCCCTAATTACCCCATGAGACTGATCACCTCATTCAAATTTCTAGTGGGATTGCTCACGTTCCACGTTTGGGTTACTATAAATAAACTGTGTAGTCAAACATACAGCAAAAATCTCCCCCATTGGATAATAAAACCTTCCCGTTGCATTGAATTCCTCCTGATCCCTGATCGTCTGTGTCTGTAGTTTGAAAGAAAGCTCTACAGACTGTCACGTGACCACGCTTGTACCGGCTTCTTGGAAAGAAGATTTTCCTCTGTTTTTTTGTCCGTTGATCCGGCTGGAGTAGAATCAGCAGAAGCTGTGGATCAGTACAGTAAACTACCCTAGGCATTGAGTTTCGGATCTGATTTTCCAACAGTGTATAAGGTTGGTTCCTTGTTACTTCCTTCTTGACAACTTTAAAACAAAGGATACGCGTCAGATTGTCACCCCGTCAGATTGGCACCACGACAGTTTGGCACCGATCCCAGAGGTGACAATCAGTCGTGTGCGCTGCCCGACAGATTGTCACCCTGAGAAGGGCCGGTGCCAATCTGTCGTGGGGACAACCTGACGCCTACCGCTATCGGTGACAATCTGACGGCGCGGTACCCGACAGGTTGGAACCTCGAGAATGGCGCGGTGCCAATCTGTCGTGGTGACAACCTGACGCCGGCCGCTTGGGGTGACAATCTGTCGTGACAGTACCCGACAGAATGGCACCCCTATGCTCAACAGGCCCTCCTCGTTTTAATTAAAATATAATATTTATAATTTCCTAAGACCTAATCGGATGTAAACAAATCAAAAGAAAAAAGAAAAATTGTATTAAATAGTACTAACTATTTTGATTTGTAACAACTATAGCCTATACCTAATGACTGATAAAAAAAATCATAAAATCGTGTTATTATTTGCATGAAATCGAATTATAAATTTGTTTATAGAAAGACAAAAACCAATAATTCATGTTTCGTTATATCTAAATTATTGAATTATTTTTTAGAGCTGTTATGGAAATATTTGCCCCATAAAAAAATCAATATATACTACTGATTAGAGTAAAATATTCCTAAGCAAAATATAATTTTCAGCAAAACGGGGCACACGAAAACTTAATGGGCCTGCTTAATATTTTGGTCACGTGACCAGATGCGGTCAAATTTCCATTATTTTGAAGCATTGCAATAGCCTAACTTAGTATCAATTTTACGTGTAGTTTTAAATACAAGTAAATGAAGTCATAAGCAAAGACTATCATTATAATCCTCATTAAATTACAAATTGAATTATACTAATGACCCTCTGATTTACAAAACTCAAAACTTACTTTTTAGGTTAAAGAAAAACTAGAATTTCTATCACAGTAGGATGCATTGACCATTTTAGGAAACGGTTTTCTTCCAATGCTTATGAAGATATTTATTTCTATTAATTAGACATCAAATAAACGTCTTGCTTGAATCAGTAGTTTGCCAGTTAGCATTTTCCATTTTCGATATAGCAAATTAATTTGTAAATTTTAGGTTCTAAAAGGTTTTTATTTTCAATTTAATAGGGTGTCTCACGTAAGGTGTCTCAAATCGATTACAGATCAACAGTTTGTCCTAAAATCTTGAAATAAAATCATTTCCCACTAAATCGACCCCAAGGAATAATTTAAAAATATTTTTAACGTTGTGTAAATACAGGGTGTTCCAAAAACTGGGGGTCACAGGTTCGAATCTCGGAAATTTCAAATACAAACATATGTCATATTATACATAATTAGAAAGGTCTAATTAATACAAACATTTTGGTGAGAACAGAATTTTTTTATCTTTATTCGTTTTAAAATGGCGTCCATTTATGTAACCAAAATAAAAATTTACGGAATACCCTGTAATTATTTTATTATTTCTCATAAATGTCTTCTGATTCAAAATACTTATTTGAAATAAGCTAAGCTTTACAATGATATGTCACAAGATCACATTTATTAAAAAATTAAAATGTTGAAAAATTTAACATTTTTAAAAATTTTTACATAAACAAAACTAAAAAATTTTAAATACAAACACATGTCTTTTTGTACATCATATTATAGCTCTAGTTAAACTGAGCAACTTTGTAATTTGCACTAATAGCGTATCTATTATGGTTTTGTAGTAATAACGTAAAAATGTAATTTTCCCATTTAACTTGCATGTTAATTAATCAGGACATGATAGTATGGCAGTCCTTCTTCCATTGTTGCCATACCATTAAATTAACATGCAAGTTAAATGGGAAATGGAATTTTTACGTCATTACTACAAAACTAAAAGAGATACGGCATTAGTGTAAATTACAAAGTTGCTCAGTTTAACGAGAGCTTTAATATTATATACAAAAAGACATGTGTTTGTATTTAAAATTTTTGAGTTTTGTTTATGTAAAAATTTTTAAAAATATTAATTTTGGAAATTTTAGTTTCTTAGTAAATGTGATCTTATCATTGTAAAGCTTAGCTTATTTCAAATAAGTATTTTGAATCAGAAGTCATTTATGAGAAATAATAAAAGAAATACAGGGTATTCCGTAAATTTTGATTTTACATGAGTTACATGAGTTTTACTAGAGTTACAAAAATGGACGCCATTTTAATAAAAAAATTATGTTTTCACCAAAATGTTTGTATTAAATAGACCTTTCTAATGATGTATAATATGACATATGTTTGTATTTGAAATTTCCGAGATTCGAACCTGTTACCCAAAGTTTTTGGAACACCCTGTATTTATACAACGTTAAAAATATTTTTAAATTATTCCTTGGGGTCAATTTAGTAGGAAATGATTTTATTTCAAGATCGTAGGACAAACTGTTGATCTGTAATCGATTTGAGACACCTTACGTGAGACACCCGGTATAAATGTATGTAAAAGGGAGATAAAAAGTGTAAACAAAACTATAAGTTGAATAAAGATTTGACGTTATATCGTAATAAAAAATATTAGGATATTTTTTAACTTTAGAGTAATGGTATAATTTTGTTCCTTATTTTATCTAGATTAGAATATCTTGTCGAATAACCTATGATCTAAGAGGCAGGAGATAAGAGAAGGATGTCACTTTTTCATAATTTTATTTTATTGAAACTTGTGCTGAAAATCGGTGTAGTGTCGTTTCGCCCAACGCCCATTTTTTCCAAAAAAAGTGCCGTTTCCGTCAGCTCATTTTTACAGTTGATGAAACACATTAGTTATATTAGGTAGAGGCTATACAGCGACGTCGCGTCACGTCACGTCGCGTCCTCATTCGCACCCATTCGCACCGATTCGCACCCGAATGCTCCTCAGAGCATTCGAGTGCGAATGGATGCGAATGAAGACGTGACGCGACGTGACGTGACGTCGATGTATAGCCGGTTCCATTTGAATACACAGGGAGCATACCATGCGAACGTGGACGTGACGCGACGTGACGTGACGTGACGTCGATGTATAGCAGCACCTTTAAGGTGCTGCTATACATCGACGTCACGTCACGTCACGTCACGTCTTCATTCGCATCCATTCGCACCGATTGATCCGGTGATTCCGGAGGGGGTGCTATACATCGACGTCAAGCATTCGCATTCGCACTGGACGTCACGTCCATTCCACCAATTCTCACGGATTCCGCGCGCGCGTGCGAAAAAAAGCGTTGAGATATGGGAGATATGGAAAAGCGTTGAAAAAAGGTTGAGATATGGACTCCATGTAGATAATAAGTTGAGGGTTTTCTATAGATGTATTTAAATATGTAAGGGCTGTAAACATATATTTGAAGTGTAAGGTTTTCTATATTATAAAGAGGGTTTTACTGTATCCAAAGACAAATTGGTGATTACTCCAAATGAATTAGGTTTTCCTGTGTAACTGTTTCAGGAATACAACATTTTACTGTCATTGTACGTACATTCCAGCATTTTAGCATAAACTAATAACATATTTAATAAAGTATTGAAATAATTTTTAAACGCATAAATAAACATACGAGTAGCGACATAATCACTACTGGCAATATAGAGGTTACCTTTTGTGTTTCGATAAATTATATAAACAACCGTCGTCAACACATAGAATTTTTGTGCAATATTTGAGTAGGGTTCTAAATGTACTGGTTATCTGTGTCGCAATTTCTTACCAAATAGCATTTCTTCTTACATTGCTCATGTACAGTTTGTGGGAAGGGTCGTAAATTTCTTTCTTTTCTTCCACTAAACTAATTAGTAACTCATCATCCATGGCAATAACAATTGCCAAAAACCCTACGCGGACCACTCACTCTCATCAACTGATAGGCCTAAGAACTAGGCAGTGTTTCCACTCGGCAAAAATTAATATCCCGCTGGCCCATAAAAAAAATCCCGTTTTATCCCGCTAATATGCATCAAAATATCCCGTTTATCCGGAAAAATCCCGTTTTCATTATACTGCACGTAGAACAGCCGTTTTTTGGCCTGTATCCTGTATTTAGTCCACAAAGTCGGTGTTTTCTGTAGCATTTTAAAAGTGCACCGAAAAAATATCTGTTAATTTTTTTCCGTGCGCTAACCTCAAAAGTTGTTTTTTTCTCAAGCAAAAATCATACTAATTCAAATCAAATATAGGGTCAATTGGGGTCAATGTAAAAAAAACGACTTTTAATGACAGTTTTTTTAACGACAATTTCAATGCAAGATTTTGACATTTCTTTACTTCAACGTATATATCAGCTGTTTATAAGGAATATTTAAATGAAGATGGTAGTCAACTGATAAACGTGTAGGATCAAAACAGAAAATGAAATTTGAATTAATTTACTTTAAAATGAGCTATCCATTTTATTTATTTTTTTGCAGTATGATGAAAAACGTTGTTTATCACTCGGATGGAAAGTGTTTTTTTCTGTGCTTATTGAGCACAGACAAAAGCCACTTTCCGTCCTAGTGATGAAAACTACTCTTTGTTTTTCCATTATAAAAAGAACACAAGTTTCGTGATATAACGTTAATAATTGAAGAGTAATTCATGTTTACCAAAGTCATTGGTTGACAAATAATCTCTACTTTTAAACATTATGCTGCTATCTAGATAGATCATTTATGACTTCTCTTGAAATATGTTAAATTTCTGAATATTTATATGATATAACTAAGCCTGCAGTCATACATGAAATAATGACGGTTACCTATAGAACTTAAAGAATTTTATATTATGTCAGCTATACTCTTTCTAAATATCTGCATTATCAATTTCATCAAACATAGGTAGAAGAAAAATACATGGGCTCAAATAAAATAACTCAAATATCTTTCAACTAAAATATAATCCTTTTTGATTTTCCTGAATAAAAACGTATTACTTCATTAAAATAAAATAACATTAATGTGAGTATTTAAATATATGCCTTGTATGAAATTTATATATCTATTTTAGTCTTTTAGTTGCATTTCTTTTCTTACCTTTTACTATTGGCGAAAATAGAGGTCCTAATAAACAAGAACCACAAGCTAAACTTTTAAGCCTAAAAACTTTAAAAGGCCTTTATCATATTAAAAAATATAAAGCACGAGTTTATATGTACAGAATTGGAAAAGTAAGTAAAGTAAGGAATTTATAGTTTTAATTCAATATAAAATATGTAAAAAATATTTTAATATTTAGGTATAGAAAAAACTATCAAATGATACAATACATATATTAACCAGGATAAGCTTTATCCACAGAACGTTTGTCATAAATTTCCCTGACCATTTAATTACTATCGATTTCCCTCAAAATGATGATAGGCTACAATATATACATACAAAATTTAAATATTAGGTAATTTAATCCACAGAAAAGAATGGAATATTTATTACGATTTGATTACAGAAGAGTGACTAATCTTTCAAAAGTATAATATTCAAAAACGTTTTTGATTTAAATTTCTTGCATCTGGTGTACTTGAAGTGCTTGGGACAGGATGTACTTTACGGTAAATCATGCTTTACATCTATTCAAAATTTTGGGACAAACAATTTTCTTGGAGACAGATAACAGATGCTATGATGCTAAGAACCTTTTTGAAACTATTGATTAAAAATAATAATAGTTTATTCGTAGATTCCATTCCATTGGTTCGTTGACCGACCGTCTTCTCCCTGTCAAATCAGAAAGTTAAACTCTCCCACAGAGTACGAAATATGTATTTCACAATTTTTCAAAATAGTATTACAAGCACATTCTGTTTGTTTGCACATTTTTGCAGGAACTGGCGTAAGAAAAAAATCAATGAACCATCAGCTGTAATTTTTTTGTTTGTGTTGCAGTTGTATTACGTAAAATAAAAGTTGTCTGTAAATTTGAAATATCCCGCTAAATCCCGTTTTCCTCTTCATAAAAATCCCGTTTTATCCCGCATCCCGTTTTCATCCCGCTCAGGGTCTAAAAATCCCGTTAACGGGATAAAAATCCCGCGAATGGAAACACTGGAACTAGGCCTAGACGGAAGTATAAACAAAACAAACATTCGAACAAAATCCACCCTTTCTCTCATTGGTTCCGAAGTTTCCCGATTGCGCACGAAGATACCCGAGGCGAAAGCCGAACGGCCGAGTGGACGTTGGTAGAGGCTATACAGCGACGTCGCGTCACGTCACGTCGCGTCCTCATTCGCACCCATTCGCACCGATTCGCACCCGAATGCTCCTCAGAGCATTCGAGTGCGAATGCGGACGGGACGCGACGTGACGTGACGTGACGTGACGTCGATGTATAGCCGGTTCCATTTGAATACACAGGGAGCATACCATGCGAACGTGGACGTGACGCGACGTGACGTGACGTGACGTCGATGTATAGCAGCACCTTTATAGTGTCGTTTCGTCCAGCAGAAAACTTGACAAGGGATAAGGAACGCAACACAGGTAGCCGAAGGTTCATCGCTCCTTTGGTTGTGCGCCCTCGCCTTGCTCTGGAATTCCCGTGGAATCTCACCCCTCTCCCACCCCTTTGTTTACATGTGGACACCGCAACTTTAAGTCACTCGTCTGTTTGATAGCAAGGGGGGCCCATCGTGCTGGTATGGAGTTTTCTAGCACCAAAAGAGGCCAAAGTTGCCTATTGTACAACGGCTATAAAGGTACACGAAGAAAAATGAAAAGAAGTGCGGAGAAACAGTGTGGCGGTGCGTAAATCGCGAATGCAGTGCCATAGTTTTAACAAGAAATTGTTGAGTGCATATGTTGAGTATGCACGAGTATGTCTAGGATTATGAATGCATAACGTATATTAAGTTTTTAAATCGAATATAAGCTATCAAGCAGTTAATATTATTTAAAGAGTTTTATATCTACTGGTTTACTGGTTTCTTCGGATAAATTGTCTATTTATTTAAATATTATAGAACATAGAGCACTGGAATTTACATAAATCAACAGGGCTTGAGGTAAGGAAAACAATGATACCACTCAAAAGGTTTTAAGTCAAAATATGTGACCGTTATTGGCGCGTAAAGCAGTTTCTCCCATAAGAGCCAATGTTAAAGTCGGCCTCTTTCCGCGCCTTGGCAGCGGGAGTGGTTGGAGTATGCAGGCCCGGATGGCGTAGTAAAGTCGCGACGCCTGCACTCATGTAATGCGTTTAAAGTTTACTACACAATCCAAGGGCTCGTTCGACAACGTTCGAATAAAATAACTTAGTACTAAATTAACTGCAAGGAACAGTAAACAAAATTTCAATAGTGCATAAATACGGGGTTTTATGAAACTGAAGGTCGCTGGTTCGAATATCTGGAAATTAAAATACAAACATATATCATATTTAAATTAAACAGCTAATATTTGTCAGTAACAAAGCTACTCATCTGATCCATCACAATCATCACACTCACCCTCCAGCCATACTTATCTTAAAATACGCACCACAGAGTGCGTCGGTGTTTTAAATAAAGTATCTAAAGTACATAGGTTTAAAGCTTTTTAATACAAACTAGGGGACCTGTGTGGCAAAGTGCGCATTTTGTAATAAATTTCTTTTTGTTTGTAAGGCACTCTCCTACAGTACAAATCGAAGGAATTATATAAGACTTTTCAAACAATTGATGTTGATTATGCACTGACAGACGATATATTTTTGTTTGTAATCTGACCTGAAAATTAATCTGAAGCTAATTAGCTGCTTAGTTACAATTCACATTAAAAAATGTTGTAATGAAAGTTGGTTAACATTTGAAAGCGCCATCGAGAAATAGCTACTTCGAGAAATGGCTAGGGGGCGAAGCCCAAAACGAAATGACCTTTTTAATCACCATTCGTCAACGCAATAGATCTTGAGCTTTAAATTGACACCTCAATTAAAAAAAAAATCGGTTAAGTAGTTCGAGAGAAAAAGGGATGTATCATACAAAACCCTTATAGAGTTAAAAAGATAGATATTTAGATGAATTTCTATATCTTACTCTATTCCAATATGATGGATATTTTTGTGTTCAAAAATCTTAAGATACGAATACCCTGTAACTTTATAACGATAGCATGAAAATAAATACTGATCCAAAGTGAACACAGCAAAGTAAAATTTTTAATTTCTGGAAAAGGTGGTGCTCATACGAGTTTAACGTATGATTTGACATTTGATTGCATTTGTATTTGAAATTTTTGAGTTTTACAAAGTGATCCAACAATTGCTTTTTTTAAATGTTGGGTCATTGAATTAGGTGGTTTTGTAACATATCGACGTAAAGCTTATCTTATCGGAAGAAAATCAAATTCAAATGCAATCAAATGTTAAATCATACGTTAAACTCGTATGAGCACCACCTTTTCCAGAAATTAAAAATTTTATTTTGCTGTCACGTCACTTTGGATCAGAATTAAATTTCATGCTATCGCATAAAGTTACAGGGTATTCGTATCTAAGATTCTGACGTTTACTGTTTTCCTTCTGATTCGATAAGCTTTACGTCGATATGTTACAAAACCACCTAATTCAATGACCCAACATTAAAAAAAAATCAAATACGCAAGTGCAATCAAATGTCAAATCATACGTTAAACTCGTATGAGCATTACCTTTTCCAGAAATTCAAAATTTTATTTTGTAAAAAACTCAAACTTTGCTAATATAAACATATTCCAAATCATCCATTAGGCCTAATTAATTATATGTCTATAAACTTTCTAATGGTTTTTGAAACAAATGTTTCAAAAAACATCAGAAATCGACTAAAATTTTGGTCAAGCTTTGGCCAGAAGCGATCTATAGTTACCATTATTTTACGAAGTAAATAATCAACCTAACAATATGGTCCCAGCCAAAATCTGCTGTTTCACGGTTGCTTGCTCACATGACCCGTACTATTTATCCCAGAATTTTCCAGAAGTTATTCAAATGCATACATTTACTTCAGAATGCGCAGTAGAATTTGAATAAAGCAAAAGAACAAAAGCATATTTTAAATTTTGTTCTAAGATAAATATTTAAAAAATATATATTTTTTATTCGAAATTCTAAAAACAGCCTCGGTTAAAAATTTTGTGTGAATTAATATAAAATCGAATAAAACACTTATTACATAAATACTGTAGACAATTATTCCTTCCACAAAAACATATAATAAATGGGGAGAAAATGTTTTAATGTTTTTGTAGTCCTTAGTTGGATGGTCTGATGCCAGAGTGAACCAACTCCATTTTGTTTGTTTTTTAAATAATATAATTTTATACTTAAGAAATACATTATAATCTTATGCCAGAGTGAACCATCTCAATAACAGTTGTGGTTGCTAGGGAAATTTGTTTTTTTTTGTTTTCCCAAACAGGGAATTTTACTACTGTTTGTGTGCCAGACTGCACCAACTCTTGAAAAACATGGCCGACGCATGCGAGTTAGTTCTCAGTGCTTCAACTTCTTTTGATGATAATGAGTTAATTAACTCTAGTTTATCGGGCCTATTTGAAGATTCTGGTGATGACTTCATTCCACACCTTTCAAATGATACAAGTGATGGAAATTACGACATTTATTACCTATTTATGCCCTTTTTTGCTAACCTGCAATTGGTTAGTTCACAGTAGCTTTCATTCTTATGCCAGAGTGAACCAAATTTTTGCCTCCATATTTTCAGCTGTGGTGAGTGTTTTTTGTGCCACAGAGTAATTTTATATGATTCTAATCGTGATAATAACAGGTATCTACAATGAAACAGACAAGACTTCCATGTTCTAACATATATTTTGGAGTTAGTTCACTCTGGCAAACAAAGTTCAGAAAATTGTATGATATGGTTCATTCTGGCAGACGAGGGAATGGAAAGTCTGCCTTTATTATGATACTAGTTTACTTGAATTTCACCAAACTTACAGACAATAAGTTTATTTTTGATTTTAAATAAATACAGAATTTTATTTGTGAAATAAAATAATGGTAACTGATCATTTTCAACTACAATGTTAAATATCGTCAACAACAATCCATAGGGGATCCATAGGTTATTGACTTTGTTTTGTCAAATGTTGAATTTTCAATACTGTAGTTCTTAATGATTAAAAATAAACAGTTTCAAGAATAAGTACAGTAGTAGACTTATTATTTTGCGTTGTTTTACATTTTTTTTATTTTTAAAACTGTACAAAAATGTTAATTTTCAACAAAAATGTTCTAGAAAACATAAAATTTTAATATTTTACATGAACGTAATCATAACAACTTAAACACATTCAAGCAAATTAATGATTCATAATGAAATTAAAATGTTAAGGTAGTTTATTGAACCTTTAATCATTAGTTCACTTTAGCACTTAATTGCAATGTCAATTTTGTCTTGAACCAGACTGAACCATGTCGGGGCACTTAAAAAGAAAAAAAAATTTATTTTGTTAAATATTTTTTATTATTATATTTTAATTAATGTTATGGATAAAAAACTATGTTACCTTTAAAATTATGCACATAAGAACTACATATAGTTCAATAAGTATGTGCAATTCAGCATCAAACATTAAAAACATATTCCGGCTTGTTCTGAAAAATTAAATAAATAGACTTGGTTCACTCTGGCATCAGGCCATCCAGTTATAATATAGGAGTAAGGAAAATTAAAAAATGTATTAATGGTAACCTATAAGATTATTTTGGAAGCAATTAATAAAAATTAAGTAGGCAAATTTGAATATTATTGTCTTTACAAGAGTAGGCCTACAAATCAAATAAATTTTAATAATAGATTATAAAAATATAAATGTTGTACAGTTTTTTTATAAATTTGTTATGCTGTCAACACCTGCATTACGAGGCTGTAACAGAATTGCAAGGAGCGCGAAGGAAGTATTTAACAGAGTGCATGTAAACAATAGCCCTATGTGATGCACTCCATGCGATCATCATATACTACCAACCTAATACATACATCTACATTTTCTTCCTCTTCAAAATGACATTTCATTTGACTAGTAATAACGATGTAGGCCTACACTACATCAAATAACAATTTTATCCCTCAGGGGCAGTGGGCTTTCCACTGTACGGGTGTTTCTTGGCAACCCCGGGGTACCTGAGCCAAGCTGTGAGACCCTCCTCACAGTTCTTCCCGAGCTAGGGCCTTTCTTCTCATCTTTTAGGTCTTAGCTCACCGTCTTTATTCTTTCCTGAGCTAACCTTGCTCACCTTCTTGTTTTCGACCCCGAATCAAGGGTGTCTTTCCACCTTCTTTCGACCGGCGCATGCTGGGGGGTCCTGGGAGTGTCCCTGTTGTGTTGCAGGGACTGATGTGTGCCTCGCACTGCCGATGGTCTCCTCCAGTGTGTCGTCAGAAGCCAGCCGCTTCGGACCTTAGTCAGGGAGTGCGGCATGGATGCAGGGATCGGACTCTGCATTGCCACGGTGCGACCCCCAGCACGTCCGGCACATTTTGTGTATCGGTGCTGGGCAAACGGAGGTTCGGGCCCCGGAGTCCCGGGGTAGGGGTGTCTTATCTCCTACGGGGGGTAGACCTCCGAGGGTGTACCCGCTCTCGACCGATGAAGGGCCGCCTCTTGCCGCACGATGCGCTGGTGAAACAAAAGTATGGATTTTAAAATGCAAAACACGAACGATGATGAGATAGAGCAGGCCGCCTTTAAGCGCAGCTCAAGACTGCAGAGGTCTCCGACCTTGAACACTGGAACGCCGACGAAGGGTATTAAAACCACCCCCCCGCCGATGCCATTCAAGGCTCTTGGTGGTGTCGGATCGTCGTCCAAAACCGGACAGAAGAAGGAGGAGATCGGTATGGCGATGGAGGTGGCCGAGCCGGCAACACCATTAGCCAATATCCAAGGGATTCCTCCCAGGAAGAGCCCTCTTCGTGCGGCATTCGAGCTGCAAATGCTTCGTCAGCAGCAGGACGACGCCCACGAGGAGGAAGACTCACTTCTGAAGAAGATGAAAGCTCTTTTGAAGGAGATGGCCAAGGCCCTCTTAATTCAAAAGAACGTGAACAAGGCGATAAAAGAGGGGATCCCGAAACTCGAAGATGCTCTAGAAGAAATCGAGGAATGCCGGAAAATCAGGCTAAAGGCAGTGAAGCAGGAGCGCGATGTCACGAACCGAGTCATCTCTGCTTCGCCTCAAGCTCACCTGGCTGAGTCCCAGACTCAAGCCAGAAAGCGAAAGAAGAGGCAGAGCGGTTCTTCGCCTGGAAGCCCTGAGCTTGTCGAGGTGGACTCGGTGCCGAGACCGGTTTTTGTCACTGCGGCATCGCAGACATCTCCTGTCCAGGCTACTGAATCCGCCCCGGGCGCTGCCGTGATTCCAGCGGCTACTCCTGCAGAGTTTCCTGCTCCGGCGGCTAATCCTGCCTTGGCAGCAAACTCTGCCTCAACACCTTTGGGGGGCTGGAAGACGCGCCTGTCTAAGAAAGAAAGGAGGAGGCAGAAGCAAGCGGAGGCGGCTTCGAAAAGTGCGTCGAGGGTGGAGCGGACGCAAGTCTCGAAACCGGTTGGGGAGGCCTCTGGCAAGTCTGTCAGAAAGCCTAAACAACCCAGGCCTAAGAAGCCCAGGACAGAGGCAATCTTGATCAAGCCTTTAGGGGGGCGATCTTTTGCCGATGTTCTGGGTCAGATTAGATCGCAGGCCAAACCGGAGGAGACCGACACCGTTATCAAGTCTATTCGGCGAACCCAGAACGGGGATGTCCTCCTCGAACTGGGGAAGTCGAGTGACAAGATCGGTTTTGCCGCTTCCCTCAAGACTGCACTTGGGGACAAAGGCTCAATCAAGGCCCTAGAACCGAAGTGTTCGGTCGAGATTCGGGACCTTGATGCCCTCTCCACCGAAGAGGAGGTGACCCGTGCGATCCAGGTGGCACTCCCGGAGATACCAGCTGATGGAGTGAGGGTATGGCTAACAAAGCCCAACCGAAGTCAACTCCGGATGGCTGTTGCTGAAATGGGCGAAAAGCACGCCAATAAGCTGCTTAGCCTTCAGCACCTCAGAGTCGGTTGGGTCAGTTGCAGGCTCAAACGGAGGGTGGTAGTTTCGAGATGCTTTCGCTGTCTCGGTTTCGGCCACTCCTCCCGAAACTGTAAAGGGCCCGACAGGAGTGCCAACTGCTTCCAGTGTGGAAGCCAGGGCCACAAACGCAAGGAATGTTCCTCGAGCCCCTCCTGCTTCCTCTGCAAGGATTCAGGCTCCAGTGCCCTCGGTCACTTACCCGGGTCTGGTCAGTGCGGTGCCTTCAGAGCCGCACTTGAACAGGCAAAAGGCAGCGGCCGGTAATTCGCATCCTCCAGGCCAACCTTCATAGATCCTGGGGAGCTGATAACCTTCTAGATCAGCTCGCCCTAGAACTTGGTGCTGACGCGCTCCTTATCAGCGAACAGTATCGGGACAGAGACCCAAACATTTGGATCTCGGACAGCCTCGGTACTGCTGCATTTTGGGCACGTAATACACGAGATGTCTTGGTGCGGAGTCACGGGCGCGGCCGAGGATTCGTCTGGGTTCGGTGTGGGGACGTGACTATCTTCAGTTGCTACCTCACACCCAACGAGGCCGTCCAGGACTTCCGCGACAAGATAGATAACCTAGAGGAGTGCGTTCTCGGCACCACCGGGCATGTCGTCGTTGGTGGCGATTTCAATGCCAGGGCCGTCGATTGGGGAATGCCCTCTACCAACTCCCGGGGGAAATACATCCTGGATTTCATCGCCAGGGCCGGTCTTGTCGTCCTCAACCAGGGCGACACACCTACTTTTCGGCGCCCCGGGCAGAGAGGCACGATCCCCGATGTCACCTTTGCGTCTGAGTCGCTCCTTCCGAGGATCTCTGGCTGGAGGGTTGTGGAGGACTACACGGGTAGCGACCACCAATACGTCGTGTTTGACCTGCATGATCAGGCAAATCGTCGAGTTTCCGCATCTCGGGAAGGGCCACGCCGGTGGAACACCAACAAACTGGACGTGGTCAAGTTCACCGAAGTCATCTCTCGGGGAGCGCAGGGGAATCCTGGTGAGGCTGGGGCCGAGGCACTAGTAACATCCACGATGGAACTGATCGTCTCGGCCTGCGACCAGTCTATGCCGCGAAGGAAACCCCGACGCGACAAACAACCCGTTTACTGGTGGACTGAAGAGATTGCGGAACTCAGAAGAACATGTTTAAGAACTAGACGAGCCGCCACAAGAGCGAGAATCCCCGCAGACAGAGTTCGTAAGTCGGAGGCCTATAAAGCTGCGAGAAAATCTCTCCGCCAGGCGATCAACAGGAGCAAGGCGAATAGCTGGAGGAGACTTCGTGACGACGTTGATTCCGACCCCTGGGGCCTGGGTTACAAACTTGTAACACAGAAACTCGGCGCCCGCTCTCCACCTTCCATCATGGAGGGCGCCACCATGGGGAGGATCGTCGCTGCGTTGTTTCCTGAACATCCACAGCGACCGCCGGTTGACTTCGGACGGGTAGAGGACGTTCCACTCTTCACTTTCGAGGAGCTAGAAACCTCCGTTCTCTCCCTGAAGAGCAACAAGGCTCCTGGCCCGGACGGGATTCCCAGTGAGGCTTTAAAGAAAGCATTTTTAATCAACGCTGACTTGTTGATGAGAATGTACAATGCCTGTTTGGTAGAAGGGGTGTTTCCGGCTCCCTGGAAAACAGCCAGGCTTGTACTGATCAGCAAGGGCAAAGGTGATCCCGAGCTGCCGTCGTCCCACAGGCCTCTCTGCATGTTGGACACGGCTGGAAAGCTGTTCGAGAAGCTGATCCGTTCCCGCCTGACTTCTGCCGTGGAAGCTGCCGGGGACTTATGCCCCCGTCAGTACGGCTTCAGAAAGGGACGGTCAACGATCGACGCTGTCACCGAAGTTCAGAGAGCTGTGGAGAGAGCCGAGAGCCACAACCATTTCTCCCGCCGAGTAGTGCTTCTTGTTACGCTTGATGTCAAGAATGCCTTCAACTCTGCGAGGTGGGTCGATATGCTGGATGCGCTTCGCAACACCTTTCGTATTCCTGCATATCTGTTGCGGCTCATCGAGGATTATCTACGCTCTCGAAGCCTGATTTATGACACGAGGGACGGAACGCGGACGATGGAAGTCACTTCTGGTGCCGCACAAGGTTCAATACTCGGCCCGGATCTCTGGAACGTTGCCTATGACAGCCTCCTGAGGTCCGAGATGCCTGAGGAAACCACTTTGGTTGGGTACGCCGATGACGTCGCAGCTCTCATTGCTGCACGCAACGTTGAGCTGGCCCAACTGAAGTTGAACCGAGTTATGCGGGTGGTCAACAACTGGATGTCCGATCACGGTCTCTCACTTGCTCTCAGTAAGACGGAGATCGTGATTCTCACGAAGAAGAGGATCGACACCGTCGTCCCGTTTCGAGTGGGAAGGGAGGTGGTCACATCAACTCGTGCCGCCAAATACCTCGGGGTTATGGTGGACACCAAGTTAAGCTGGAGGGATCAGATCTTCCGTACGGCGGACAAGGCCGCTAAGGTAGTGACTTACCTTAGTAGGCTGATGGCCAATGTCGGGGGTCCCCGATCCAGCAGAAGACGTCTGTTGATGTCCGCGGTCCAGTCCGTGCTTCTTTACGGGGCAGAGGTGTGGGCAGGCGCTCTAGATAAGGAGTGCTACAGGTTGCGACTCGCCCGGGTTCAGCGTCAAGCTGCGCTCCGAGTGTGTTCCGCCTACCGGACAGTGTCCGAGCCTGCCGTCCTGGTGGTCGCCGGAGTCATCCCTGTCAAGCTCTTGGCAGGGGAGAGGAAAGCGATTTATCAGAGACAAGGCGAGATCGGCAAGGACACGGCAAGAACAGAAGATCGCTCCCGAACCTTCCAGCAGTGGCAACACAGCTGGGAGCACGACACCCGAGGACGATGGACTGCGCGACTTATCAAGCAGGTCCAACCATGGGTGGAACGGCGGCATGGGGAGGTGGACTACTACCTGACCCAATTTTTCACAGGTCACGGCTATTTTCGGTCGTACCTGAACCGGATGGGAAAGACCGGTTCACCGGACTGCATTTATTGCCCGGGTGTTCCCGACGATGCGGAACACACATTCTTCCGCTGTCCCCGTTGGGAAGGGCCCCGCCTGGAGGCCACACAAATCTTTGGTGTATTTTCGGTGGACTCGGTCTGCCAAAAGATTTTGGAGGATGAGGGCAACTGGGATTGTTTGTCACAGTTCGTCCGGGGCATCCTCCTGGAAAAGAAAACCGATCTGGACCGCGAAGTGGCCCAGATCCCTTGATCGAGCGGCTGGATAAGGAGCGAGCCCCACGGGCGTAAGCCAAATTTAGGCCTAGCCTGACGTAATGTGACAAACAATTCCAGGTTAGATTCCTAAAGAGTAGAGGAGGTTTTTTAGTGGGTAAACCCGTTTTTTGGGGAGCCCCACACTACAGGCTGGCCACCTGTGTGCGTAATGCATTTTTCCGCCTCTCCCTCAAAAAAAAAAAAAAAAAAAAAAACAATTTTAGCCAACGGTCGTCTGCCAGCCGTTCGCCATTTGTTATAGAGTTCGAAAATACGTATATTATTGTACATTCAAACCTATAAGACCTTACGATAAATTGATACTATTAGGAACTCTTTTGACAAACCAGAGGTGCCAAATACAAATTTATACGATACAAATTACTACCTGAGCTAGGTAAGTTCAAAAAGTAATGTTTCGACATTTCAACGTAGTGGCTACTTGGTCGCAAAAAAATCTACAAATATTCGATGAGTTATTAGTTGCTGTAACACAACTACTTATCGGTTATCTCTGATTATAATAAGAAGTTTCAGAATATTACCTTTCATATGACATAATAATGTAACCACTTCCAAGTTGTTTTTCGACGGTGTTTTACTAGTACAAAATGTTTAGACGTAAATGACCGTTTCGCGGCCGGGGTACTATAAACGGTCGTCTCCCACTGCTCTAGTTCAATCTTGTCTATTTACTTTATTTTATTTTTTGCGCGGGGTCTTTGTAAGCGCGGGGCCCGGTGCGGTCGCACCGCCCTAAGGCCGGCTCTGAGGATCGGTGCCAATCTGACGTGGTGACAACTTGACGCCGGCCGCTTGGGGTGACAATCTGTCGTGACAGTACCCGACAGGTTGGAACCTCGAGAAAGGATCGGTGCCAATCTGACGTGGTGACAATTTGACGCCGGCCGCTTGGGGTGACAATCTGTCGTGACAGTACCCGACAGGTTGGAACCTCGAGAAAGGATCGGATCCAATCTGTCGTGGTGACAACCTGACGGGGAGTGTTATTTCAGGGGATCGGATCCAATCTGACGCCTAGTGCTAAAACCCCTCGGTGCCAATCTGTCGTGGTGCCAACCTGACGGCGACCCAAAACAAAGTGGCGCACAGTGGCGCCTTGACAAAGTCAATTTAAAGCTTGACCACCAGTGATAACGGAGCATATTACCCCGCCGACCTGAGCTAGACTTGATATGTTGGCGGCAGTCTGAAAATTTTTGGTTCGGGCTGTTACACTACTAATAACATTTTACTGTTTTAAGCATTTGCAATGGGCACATAAAAATAACAGGAGGAAAATAGTTTTGTTTTAATAGTAGCCTAAGCAAACAGACGAATAAATAAAGTTAGACAAGCCACTTTGACTGCAAAGTATAAAATTTTTAATGATTAAAATGAATTTCAGTAAAAACAAACAAAATATAGTTTACCAATGATAAAGCCGGTCGCTCAGTAGAATATCGTGTTCACAGAACTTTGTTTGTTTTGGTTGGCGTTTATTTATATAAAACGCATGGTCGGTACATAAACACATTTATATGGGAGTAGAACGTAGTTTTCGGGAGTTATAATTATTTGAGAGAAACGATTTCTCTTTGGGAGATAATTTTTTGATCAATACAGTAACAGTAATCAACAATTTAAACAATAATGCCAAAAAATTTTACAGGAAGAGTTCTCACAGAATGGACCAGCTAAGGAGACATTATTTTCCCCACAAGAAAGTATTAACGTGAACTTACCGCCTTTATTAGATTTAAATTTTAACAAACTAGTTAGTATAAACAAGTTATACGTTTAAATTCACTCCAAATTTATATGATCTAATCTGATTTAAAATTAAATTAATCGTATAATCAACACAAAAAACTAATAATAATAATAATAATAATAAAAAAAAAAAAAAAAAAAAAAAAAAAAACAATAGGGCTTATTGTCAATGGTCAAGGACTCTTGTGTGGGGATGTAGTTCATGAATTTTTGAAATAGTATAACATATGCTTTGATAACTAAAATAATTGAAAATCAATGGAAGGAAAATAGAAACATAGAAAAAATGGAGGCTAAAAAGTATTTGATCCCCGGACAACGGAAACACTACGGACACAAGACATGGAGTTGGGTCAGATAATGTTACCATCTTAAACAATGACGAGTTTTTACTGTCGATATTCGATGGATACAGCTTGTCATGGGGAGTGGAGCGCTACGCATATCATTTAGCTAAAATATAATTACTGCATGGTCTTCTTTCAACAATTAAGTTTCCTCAATTTTCAAATCTTACCCTATTAGTATTTTTATGTTTCGTTTTACTATAGTAGGATTCACGAAAATAGTCCAATACCAGTCGAAACATTGTTGCCGAATGTATTCTGAAACCCATTTTTGTACTGTATTACACATGGTAAACATAACAAAAAATGACAACATTGGTGGGCGAGAGGGGGTGAAAGGGGACGCAGCTGTTAAAATTTCTATCGGACTATATTTTCGTGCATCTTACTATAGACGAGGGTTTCTTATACACCGTTCAAAATAAATGTGCGGTCAAAAGCCAGTATTTTATTTTCCACCAAAGAAAAATTCCCTCAACACCTTCCTCAACTCCCCGATTTTATTCACAACCAGATGTTATTTTGAATTTCTGCCATTATTTTAATGTTAATTTATTTTCTTTTAAATTCAGAGTAAAAAATATCGCTAATGCGATCGTGTTATTTCCCCTATTTGCCGTTGGAAGCGCTTCTTGTTGCATCTCAAACTTCAAAATTAGAATATTTGATTTTGAAAAGGAAAAACTTTGGTAAGGAGTAAAATGAGATACTTAAAGGATCGGGTAAAATGGGGTAATAGAAATCTGCGTTTCGACCGCACAATTATTTTTAACCGGGTATAGTATGTACGACTGCATGTGATAAAGGCTTTGTGGGATATAAAGCATTTATTCCTGAAACAAAAATAAATATTGTAGTTTTATAGATATAACAACCATAATTTTTTATGGAGGAAATAAAAAAAATATGGTTAAAAATGGAAGGCTTCATAAGTATTTATACCACAAAAAGTAATTTTAGTACAAAATATTCATAATTCAACAATTAGTCGCTGCAGTTGCAATTTCCTTGCTCCCAGTTGTTTTGAGTGTATAGAGACACCGGTGCTGCGCTCTTGAAGAGCAAACCCGAATCACGAGATAGCGTCGGTAACTTATTTACTAGTGCTGCTACCTGTCTACCCGGAGTTATTCATTATAAATAATGTACAGGAAGTCAAAAGTCCAGCTTCCCTTTTATTATTTTTTTTTTCAAATAAACAATTATCGTTTGGGAGTAACTTAACATAAAGCACAATTTGACGTTATCAAAAAGTTTTAGTCATGTTAGGGGGAAGGCCCACCAGGAGTCATAATAAAATCTTAAATGTAAGCATAGGTTGACATGTACATCAGATTAAAGGTCTCACTTGGCAGAGTACAATGCTGCAAACTATACTTAAAATGGAAATGGTAGGCATTCCCATTAGAATCAAATGGACAAAACTTAAAATTGCAATAACTTACTTAATACTCAACCTTTGAACGTCGGGTTTGTGGCTAATTTCTCCAAATTCAAAGACGTTTAAAATTATGTGTCATGTGACAGAGGCTAAAGATGTTTAAATTTAATCATCCTCTAATGGACGTTCCCCAGGGAAGTCATACAGAAATAAGCTATGTTTTGTAATGAAGAAATAATAATTTTATTCCCTCATTAACGATTTTGTATTATTGGATGCAACGGTGAGGAAGAGTTTTGGACTACAGATGCAAAATGGACAGAACATAATTAAGAGAATTAAAAATGTTTTATTTCCATACTTTATTGGGGTTTACCTATTATTATCAATTGAATTTACGAGACAGAAGAAAACTTTTGGTAAGAGCATTGTGTCTTATCACATATTTTCTCTATATTAACTACAGTACCGGAGGGCCGACCATTCGTTATATATCAATTTGAACGAACGGTGTTTTTGGCTTCTAGGGACCTCAAAACAAAAAAGTATCATCGTCTCGGTCTTAGATCTACCGTGACTACTACCGTAATAGCGTATTCCCTATAGGGAAATTCGCTTAAACAATTAAACTTCTGAAAAGTTTTTGTTTGAAAGATGAATAAAAATATATAGCATTTGTTCAGTATGCAGTAAAGTTTGCTTATTATAAGAAAAAGCCCTATTGAATTATTACTTAGGGGCGCTTCCCCCAAACATGGTTTAACTTAATCTAGGTTGAAACTTGAATTTACTGCTTTGTTTACTGAGACAGCTGACTGATGACTATTTAAATTGTTAAATAACTATCGTCTTTAGGCCTACAATAAAAATTAAACTAAAGTTGGAATTAATTAAATATAGATTAAGTTAGACGGTGTTGGTGGAAAGCTGACGAGAGAGAGCTCAGGTAGTACACCTTACAATTAGTACCCCTTACAAATATTACCTTACAAATATTTTATATATTTGATTAGATTTCAACATTGATAACTTAATCCTCAACTAGTTTATATTATTCGCCTCAATGGTTTACAAATTGTTTAATTATATTAAGAATTTATTTGTAACCTAAAAATTAAGATTACCATAAGAGTGTCTTACTAAAACTGAAATAGAAGATTAAAGTAAAGCATTATGTTTTATCTTTTGAAAATAACACTACATTGCTACTAAATTATACTTCCACTTAATAACTTCCCTTATGTGTAAAATTATTTTGAGAGCCTTAATAGTGTGTATAAAGTACTTAGACCAAAACTTCACGAAAACCCGGTGCAAAAGTGGACTGTGCAAGTATTATATCTATCTAAAATATTGAACTCATACGTTTGGTTGTTGGATGTTCAGTGGTTGGTGCTGCACTCTAGAAGTTCTACTTTGAACCACGTGGCATCGTCGGTAACTCTTGGACTCGTGCTGCTATCTTGATAGGCTCTTGCCTTTCTATAATTAATTTTAGTCTTACCAATGTACATAGGCTACACGTTTGCAGAAATCCTTACTGGCTGTCATCTTTATTGTAGAGTAAAACCAAAACATTAAAAGCATTTTTGTTTCAAATGTTTTTTTGTAGCATTTAAATGGAATTTCATTCTGTATACTTCAATAGTAGATTGAGATAAATATGGATTAACATAAATTTATGTAGAAATCACGTAAATAATAGGTTAAATAGACCAGGATTATAAGGTACTTGATGGAACCTAGTACCTTATAATCTTGTATACTGTACCTTGAATACTGTATATGCCTATAAGTGTATTGACGTGTCCTAACCTGTATTTTAACATTATAAACATAACAAGGCAATGTAGATCAAACTTTTTAACGTGACAATAACATGAGTTTTATTATAATTTGTAGTATTGTATGGGATATTTAATTCGCATACGAGAAGGGTTTGAGAATCAACATGAAAGGTTATTTGGATTGAAAATCTTCCAGTTTACAAGGGTTGCTGATGCAAATCATCTTATGTATCGATTTAGACATTAGTGCGCCTGTAAGTTACACAGAATTCCCTCAGAACAACTAACTGGGTCCAAATCTACATAAAGTTGTAAAAATAACTACAAATTTTAATGTGATATCTAATTTATAGAACAAAATAGTTGAAAACATAACTTAAATGTTGCACGATAGTTAATGAAACTGTTTTAAATCCGCTTTTGCGTTTGTATCTATAACATTCAGGGTGAGTGACCATCCTTTTCGAGGGGTTAAAGAAAATGAAGTAGACCCTTCGTTTTGCAAATAAATCTTTTGCAATGATGTAATGGGATTTACTGATCACAAAGCATTATTTGTAAATTTTATTTTTAAATCCCTCCCCCCCCCACCCAAAAGAGTATTTTCGAGGGGAAAAGGAATAGTTTTTACTTAATTTACATCCCGATCTACTCTAGACCAAACAATTTAGCAATGAGCACCCCCAGCTCTTCACCCATCTGAATGATCACCATAAAGTACGTCGTCATGGAAGCTATCATCTGAAACATACATTTAGATCTGAATCTACTTTGTGTCTAGTATAATATTGATATAATTTAGTTTAATTTTACGGAATGACAACGTTTAGAAAGCGCACTTATAGTAATGATCGAAAAATGCATGAATGATGGAAAAAGGCCCTTTGCAGTTATGTATTACCGATATAGACTAGCTTGTTATAGACCAGCTTGTTCATTAATTTGACAAATTCATTTAATTTCCAAAACTAACAAAGCTACTGGGTTAATCCTACAGTAGTTGTGTACAAATCTTTATTAGAATCCAACCGACAGTAAAAAATTCAGCTACTAATCCAGAACTGACTTAATGTGTAGACAAGTAGCGAGTAGGAAAAGACTTCATAAGGGTTCTTTGATATCACTGAACTGAATCAATGATAATTTAAACATTTGTTTGTCAGTTCACTTAAAAGTCTTTAAATATTGTTAGGCAGGTCAATCACATGAATACAAATTTGAATGCAACTCATCAAGATGGTTAGTATAATTTTGCAGAATGGAAAGTAGAAGACTTAAAAAAAAGAAAGCTAGCCTATTTTCAAGTTTTCATAAAAAAACTAATTCAAAACTTTGAGGGAGTTTTTACATGAGACATAAAACCATATGGGTTAACATGGTTACTATTGCCTCTTACCGTAACTATGAGTTGGCGGTTGATGGGGAAGAAACCGCAGGCGGTGATGGTGAGGGGGTCGCGGTGGAGCTGCTTCACGAACAGCACGACCTGGGGACATGCGTGGCAAGATGGTAAAACTGGAGGCGGGACTAGAGATAGGATGATTCTGTAAGCTAAAGAGTCTAGTCAGGGGCCATACACCGACCGGGTGGTGAAATTGAGTGGGAGGTTTGGAGGTATACTATAATGTTGCACTAGGGCCGGCGACACATTTCAGGACTTTTCACCGGACCGAGCATCGGACCGAGAACTCTGGAGTTTGTAAGTAAATCATTAGAAAACAGTGTAAAAAATTAATCGTATTATTAAGAAATGTTTGTAAAATTGTTAATTTCAAAAATTACTACCTAGTTTATTTCAAAAATTGTTATTAGTATATAAATAGACTATTTCCATTGATGTTAAGTGTAAGAGAGGACCTTATGGTCCTAACTTTGCATCAGAAAATAAAGCATTTGTCATTGTCATTGTATCTCTCTCTCTCTCTCTCTCTCTCTCTCTCTCTCTCTCTCTAAACTTCCTTCTATAGCTCGCTTCTAATAGCTCTAAAGTTTCCTTCTATTCCTTATATAAACTTCCTCTAAACCACCTCGCTCTGTGGATTTGTCCGGTACGTTGCTCGGTCCGATGTCTTGTTCGGCGAAATTTTAAGAGTAAATTTACGTCCCTGTATGGTGTAATGTTCGGTACGATGCTCGGTCCGGTGGAAAGTCCAGTATTGCGTCGCCCCCTTACGAGGGTGTCCAGCGAGACCCATAGTGCATACGGGCCAAGGCTGATATCTATTCTATTATGTGACACTAAAACGATATTACACTGTTGACACGTTAAACAAACCAATTATTATTACTCTTCTTATCAGTAATAAACTTATAATAGAAATTTCACAGTCGTGATCCCATAAAGTTTTAACGGTCGCTTTTATTTGTTTGTTACCCCTTAAAAAATTTCAAAGTCTTAAAAAGTTTTCATAAATTTCTGTTAAACAATATGAGTTAGTAAAAAATCTTTTATCAATCTAATATTAAACCCATAATGATGTAAAACTTATATTTATTCTGCCAGAATGATAAGCAATAGTGACAACCCTTCCTAAGTTAACATGATAATAAATTAATTAATTTTTTAGCACTTAGCACTGTAACATTTACCCTGAGCTAAGGTCAGTTACTTAAGTTTGCAGTCTTAAATTCTTTTAGTGAACACTAGCAAACAGCCCGTCAAAAATGACGGGTAATTTTTATGATGATTATTCATGCATATGATGATTTACAAGTCTGAATGGAATTTATGAAACATAATTCATAACATAATAAATAGCTAAATTTCTGTTAATCTATAAACACAATTTACTCCTGACGACATACTTTAATGTTTCCATTTCTGTAGCAATGTGAACAATATATAGTCATACAACAATAATGGTTTATAAGTTAATAAATAGTTTACTATCAAATGATTTTAAAATATAGTAGGCCTTATTGGACTTATCTATTGAAAAAAACCTAAGATAATAAAGTTTTTCAGCCGTCTTTCCTCTTATTCTATTCCAGTTATTTTACCATTTATTGGTATAGTTAATTTCGCTGCCTCAGGGTTCAATTTTATTTCCCAGTGTGGATTTTGTATTCAATTTGATAAACACTCAGATTCATCAATCTGACCAAGTGTTTCTTCAATCTCTGGCAATAATCACTTTTGCCTCTTTAATTAAGTTTGTAGATCCATGCTGAGTCTAACGTCCCCATTAGGTATTGGCACCACCACCATCGCTGAGCACCAGATCCTGAGCTCTTCCACAGGACTTATGAAATCTAATTGAACCTTGCTTTCTAATTCTGACTTGAGTTTATCATGTAATGGTAGAAGTACATCCCTGGGTGTACTAAGTGCTACTGGACGTGCATTGTCCTCTAAGTCTAATCATATAGTCTAAATCATATAGTAGGTTTTTACAGTCATTAAAACACTATTTAAAAATGTTTTTTCTTTGTCTTTTGTTTGCACTTTATTCCATATCCTTTTTATTAATGCTATTTCTTCGAGACCTTGTATATTTCATTACTTATTTATTCATAGTACATAGTTCTGCATCTTTACATTTTTGTATTTCATTTTTTATATTAGTGAGAAAAAACTAATTGTTAAACATGTAAAAGCATAAGCCTACATTATCATTTTAAGAATCTAAATTACGTAGTTATATAAAAAATAAAAGTGTTAAAATACCATGGTGAGTATTTACAATCAACAGATTAACTTGTGTTTTTGTTTATTTTTCAAAATATAAACCTCTTTAATTGATAGTCTAGATATACAAACATATATGTAAACAAATATTAATATAACTTATGAGTTATATGAATTTATGTATTTATGAATAAATACATAAATTCAATCATCTAGGTTATAATAGGTAAACTTTCTTTATAGTATATCACACAACATTTGATCCAAGCACCAGCTGTTAAAAATTTATTTTACTGCTTTAAAAATAACTGCAACCTTATTGTCTTGTTTAATTTGTTATCTGTCAATGAGAATTAAAGTTGTCTGTATTGTTTACAAAATCTCCCTTGTAAATCAGCAGTGGTATAAAATTTAAAATTTAATTAAATTTAATTTAATTACTGCTTTGGATCACCTGGAGTAGTAAACAAATCGACAAATTGACGTCTTAGATTGGTCTAAATAAGGTCTAATTTTCATTTTACGGAGTTATAAAGCATTTTACAAGGGATTCCATATTTTCCCTATCATATAGGGATGATAAGAAATCCATAGACACCAAGAAGACCACGATCCGTTTAGTAGTTTTCTCTCTAGACCCTTAAATGCACTCTTTTATTATATAAGATTTCTATATAGGCTATTAAGGTTGCAATAATGAGATATTAAAACTAAGTTCTACCTGTTCGCCACAAACTCGTGGAAGTCCCGCGAATCGAATCATTCTTAGTTCTCTTAGAATTCCTTTACTCTGGAAAATATATTTACAGGTATAAGAAAATTTATTTAAAGATTAATATATACAGTATGATACGCCGAATCGTGACATATTTACCACCCACTCCGCGATGTGGACAGTGCGGAATACCCACATCGCGGAGTGGGAATTTTATTCCGACATTGGGCGAAGCAATAAACCCAGAACGTGGAGTTGTTCTAATTTTAAGTGCACAATTTCCGAAATAAAAACGTTTTTCGTCGGTTGAGTAAAACCACGTTACCCTCAACCTGACGTGGTAAATTTGATTGCGAATTGTTGTAGTATGGGAATTTGTAGTTCGTGGAAACCCTGAATAGCTCGGGGTACGCGTTGTACTTCAAGGTGTGCTACCCCTAGAACTGGAGTGTCCAACACCCAATACCAGTTCTGGAAATGGGTGGACGGGCGTGGCCTCCTTTAACATTGAAGTAGGCATTGTCTCTCAGGAACGGAGACTTTGTCGAGCCTTCGCTGTGGTGTGCTGTAATGGTGGGCACCCTTAGAACTGTTATATTCACTACCCAATACCAGCTCAAAGTACTGAGCTGCGAGAACGGGCGTGGCTCTCTTTAAAACTGAAGGAGGACAGCTCCGGCTGTGCCGAGCCCTGGCGGAGGTGGATTTGCCAATCGCGCGCTTACTGAGTTGTCTCACTCCAGCTCTCCAAAAAGGAGAAAATGAGTCAGGATGTCGGTAATCTGGGGCTTCCGTGACCTTCGGGCCCGGTTGCAGTGTAGGCGTCATTGACATGCGGGTTTCCAGAGACCTAGTATTCCGCTTGGGAAAAACCTAAAATGGGAACCTCGTGATCCGGTTCAAGCCCCTGGCTTCGGCCAGTCCGGATATTGGGTTGGGCTTGAGGGAGTAATGGTTGTCGGCACGCTCGGCACATAGCTTCGGCTATGGGGGGCCCTCCAGCCTCATCTGGGGGCGTTGCTCACAAACGAAAGTAGAGAAGTAGTTGGATAGTGCTGCCACTGATATTCACAGCGGTTTGTCTATTTTGGGTTCACTGCCGGTTGAGTACCACAGGCCTGGTGAATTCCGGGTTTTGTGAGGGTCTAATCCACCTTAATGCGATTTGGGACCAATTGTCTCTATATGAGTTCCCCGTTCTGGGGGGCTTTCCCTGTTGTCTGATTCGCTTAGAGTATAAGGGGGGAGTCCCCGTATCAGACCGTTCGGGTATGCCTAACGGCGGGTACCGGACACCTGAAAAGGAGTGGGAAAACAAAAGTTGACCTCGGTCTTGGAATGGAACTTTGAAACAAAATGGAAAAAAACCCTTAATGGTCTGTATACACAACTTCTAAGAGAAATCTTTAATAAATAATTATAATAAACCAAAACATTTTTGTTTGGAATAAATTTATTTTAAAAGAAAGCCAAAGTAAAATGAAATAGTTACATTAGTACTAAAAATTACTAATCTTTTAAGCCTAAGTAAATAACTAATAAATATGAAAAACTAGACATTTGTAATGTATTTAATATTTGTGTAAGAAACATTTATATTAAATAAAAGCCTTTGAGCTATTTTAAACAATACTTATTTAACTGTATTCTACTGAATACGTTCTTATATTTGACGTTTATACTTTACAAACATTACTGTAGGTATTTTCCATAAATTAAAATCAATTCGGCTATTTTTAGTATTATTGTACTTATTTTATTTGACTTAGGAGTTCTTTTAAATAAAATTGTTTCAAGCAAAAATTCGAGGTTTTTACTTATTTATAAGAGATTTCTCTTAGAAGTTGTGCGAGGCTATTCGGCGTTTGCACAAACTATAAATATCCACACCGCGACGTGGGCAATCAAATTTACCCATGTCGGGTAGTGTTTTTTCCTTTTAATTTTATTCTTCTTTCTCATTGTTCAACTTCTTATTTATCTTCACATTTCTGTACTACCTCTTCATCACACTTTATGTCTCTCTTAAACATTTATCTAAGACACATCATCTAAGTAAACAAAAAATAAAAAAGTGTGTATTTAAAGTTGTTTTAAATTAACTATGGATTTAAATGAGTTACAATATTATAATATAGTAAAACACAACCTACAGAGATGTGTTACTGTATTATTATGTAATTTAATTTGGATACCAATTAATTGTTAGGAAACCTTCGGCCGGACTAAAGCCGCGGATCCCAAATGCATGTTCTGTTTTGTTGAACAATAATATACCGCTAACCTCATATTACCTACAAAAATAATATTAAGTACAAAAATAATTGCTTTTCAAGGCAAACAGTTTAGTAAAAAAGTTATTAACAACACAGCTTTGTCGATAAATAGAGCGGAGTAACTTACCGAAACTCTTACGTCGTAATTGTGAAGGCCTCGAAATAAGTTACTTTCTCGTTATTGAACCGACTTACTGACACTGACGTTGAAGCATTACTCGTCAAACTTTCTTGAATCAGAAAGAACTTTCTGTTGTCTGTTCGCTAAATTTCACTTACTCACCGGATAACATTGGTGTAAGATACTTAAGAATTATTTTTTAACTAAGAAAAGTTTTAAAAGCGTTAGTGATATTGTATTAAATGTAACTTGCCTCGATTAGAATACTGTGAGTAGAGCAAGCAATGACCGGGACCGAAGCGACGTTGACCATCAGGAACAGGACGGACTGGACGTTGTCGGTCACCGATGACTGGACCAGAAGGATCCGGTACAGGAACATCATGGACTCAAGGAACACGAAGAAGAGGTTGACAACGTAGAAGCGGCCGTAGCAGCGGCTCAGGAGGTCCGCGAGACCGGTCAGTTCTGCATGCAGGAGACGCAGACGCTCCTGGACCGGGGTGCAGGCCAAGGGGGCGTCCTTCATCATGTCCATGTGATGAACCTAGGCATAGCAAAGAGGCTATAGAAGAAAACACGGTAGCAAAATTAGAGTAAATATTTTAGTTATTCGCTCCCTTTTTCATGCTTAGGACCATTCGCATTGTTTAAGAATTATTGATGAAATGCAAAGTAAACAATTTGAATGTGTGAAGTAAACTGTTAATATTCCAAATAATTAATGGAATACGAAGAAAGTTAAAGTTACGTCTTTTACATAAGCAAGACATAGTTTATGACTCCTATGTTGATTGAATTTAAAGAAATTTTTCAATTTTGAAAGTTAATGAACAGATTTACTGAACCACATTGTTTTTATTAAACAAATACTTAATGTAAAAGAAAACGTAACAAAATAAATCTGTATTTTAGATGGCCTACCTTAATCCTTCAAAATATTTTGAAATTAAAGAAACATTTAGCTTACCCAAGAAACAGTGATGAGCCGGTACCGATGACAGATCTCACTGCTGAAGACGACGTTGACTATGGTGTTGATGAAACCCATCTCTCCCGCGAAGGTCTTCACGATAAAGTCCAACACCAACCCCATGAACGGCTTGTTGGTGGGGTAGAAAAATGTGAAAGATACAGCGTTGGTGCCGAAAGTGTATATCAAGTGGTACAGGAGATGCCAGAGGTACCCGCGCCTCAGAGGAGAGTATCTGATGAGGAGGGTCTTGTTCAGGTCGCTAACTTTGTTGTCAAAGACTTCAAGGCCTTGTAGAAGCCGGATCTTGTGGTGGTCTGTACTTAGCAAGGCCGCTAGATAACACCTGACAAAATTAAGTTGATTATTTGTAGCCAACTTCACAGCCCAACCTTGGAAATTTTATTTTGAAATGGCCCTTCAAACATTTGTTTTTGTTAAAGCTATTTGTAAATGCAATATGTCCTAATAGTCCAATAAATAAAGTGTTTCTAGAAACCATTGAGGGAGGTATGAGTTTTTTTTTATAAATATGTTTGGGTCGATTATAGGATGTACATACTAAAAGTCCCCTGAATTTTGCGTGGAGCATCAATAGGGTTGGAAATATACAATTATATATTTTTACCCAACATCTAAAAAACTACATCATAGCAAACCAATGTAAAATACAAAAAGAAACCTCTTAAAACTTCATACGAATTCGTCATTTACTATTTTCCTCTTTTTGTTTTAGTTTCTGGGATATAGTTTCTATTAGATACTTCATAAATAGTCAAAATTAATTGATAAAAATTTCAATTTTTCAAGTTTTTTCGTAAATATCTCAAAAACCGTAAATTATAGCATAAAAAGGAGATATTTCCTACAATTTTGCAATTTGTTATTAGTTTCTTACTCTTTCAGTTTTTGAGATGCACATCTATGAATGATGTGCTATGAATGTGTGAATCTATGAATGTGTGATTTGGTGTTACTAAATCAAAGGAAATAAAACTTCCTACAAATATTAATTTACTACTTGCTTTTATTATTTATATTCATTTATATAATTTGCTTACAAATATATGGGATATCTGTAAGAAACGCACATCTTTATATCCTACATTCACTCAGAAACTGTAACCAATGAATAATTCTCAGTCTTGTTCAAGAAAAATTCTTTCCCCTAAAATCGTACATGAGGAATAAATCACAAACGTTTTTACCTCAACGTACTGAATTTTGTTCCGTAAAGAATTGTAATGTTTCCCAAATTGATAAAAATATTGTACCACACTACCCGTACATAAATAAAACAAACAAATTTCAATTGTTTTTGACCCACCATTTTCGTATGTCATAGAAGATGGTGACAGGCAGTTTCTGACGTCTCAGCTTGAGGGTGGAGTGCATCAGGATGGACACCCCAACTTGGAGTCCGAGGCAGAATGCGAGCCAGGGGGGCCGCCGCCCATACTGCAACTGCTCGGCACTGGATGACGTCAGGCCTCCAATACTGCAGTAGCCAAACACCTGTGGAGCATCGTTTTTGATTTATTTATTTAAATTAATTAAATTTTCCCACTACACCGTGTAACCTTTAAATTTGAGAATAATCATTGGTAGGCCCACTATTCGAATATTTTATAACAACAAACAATTTATAACTTGCATACCAGTTACTATGGATGAATATTTTTATACAGTTCTATACATTTGTACAGTTTTTAGAATTATTGGAAAATCATAGTGAGGTGCATTTGCTGATGTTTTAAAATCAACATACCAAAATTATAATAAAGTGTTTATATATTTTATATAAACATTCTCCAAAAGTTTTAATTTAAATACATTTAAATCCCAATTTTAAAGTTCACAAAGAGAAGTGAACATTTTGCTAAAATGTAGTTATACGGCATTTTCTAAAAAAAGTGAACTTTGTTATCAACCAAAGCGGATCTTTGTGCTAAACGCAAATATATCAAGTCTGTTAATGATCAATAATATGAAATAAAACCTTGCACAAGCAAAACAACGGCCTGAAGCTCAGATACACCGAATGTTGACGTGATGAAGATGACATCCTTAGAGGGACTTCAATGGTGTTCAGCGCCGGTCATGGTACTGACACTTCGATCGTGCTTGAGTGGCGGCTAATTGAATGAAGCACTTATCTGTCTAGATAATCTTCCAATGGATTGAGTGATTTACAGTCTCTGTTTATCGATAATTAACTATAGTATTCACAAGTTAAAGGAAAAGTTGAAATGCATGTTAAAAGCAAGCTTACAACAACGAAATTCCACTAACAGAAATCCTAATTACAAATGAGGGGTTCGCTAAATTAATAGTGCAGTTTTAACATTGAATGAAAATAAAACCGTACTAAGTACATTTAAAATATTTATTTCATTGGAATCCTCATTAAAATAGCTATGTATACTAATGTATACTGATACATTCAATAAATTTCAATGTGTGTAATCAAAAATGCCTCTAGTAATAAATGATGCTGTCCCATAAATTATTTCCCTTAAATGAGCAAAATCACCGATCGTCGTGCGAATATAAGATGTTTTTCACATATCCCCAACCGAAAACATCCACCTGGAGTCGGGCCTCTAGAAAGATGCTACGGGGCACATCAACATTTCCATCTTTTTTATATTTTTTAGATCAGTATAAAAAAATTGAAGTTATTTCACAATTTAACTGACAACAAAGAACCCCGGTCGCTTTAGACAAAGCAATTATTGAGTCGAATTCAGAGGTGCTAACCATATTTTTCTACATCGCATTGTAAATTATTTTCAAGCATACAAAACTGCATAATTTATTTGAGAAAAATCTGTGAATTTTTTATGAGGAAAAAAGCCTGAAAACTGTAAAATATTTGTAAAATTATTTAAGTATCAAGACAAAACTTGGCCTCTTGATTTAGATTATTAAAGTATATTTTCTATAACTGATATTGAAATTAAACCTGCAAGGGGATTCGGTCCAAAAGGAGCCAAAATAAAATCGTAAATGTAAGCATAGGGAAAGATGTACATCAAATTAAAGGTCTCTATATATATAGAGCAATGTCTCAAACCCGAAGTTAAAAGGTCGAATGAGTCAAAAATGTCAGGCGACCAAACTTTGCTTTAAAGTCATATAGCCTTATCCCGCCTCTGCCTGTGTTTCATTTTCAATAGACCTCCTTCAAGTTGTGATTTTTTAGGCTAACAAAAAATGCAAGAACTCCCAATACACTCGACCTTTTGAGATCGGGTTTGTGTGGCAAATCGCTCAGAATACAGAGTACTTTAAAATTATGTATCATATGATGTTGGTCAATGAAGTTTTTTCTAAGACTTCCTTTAGGGGTCGTTCTTAGTGGAAGTCGTCAGTCAAACTGTGTTGGCCAGTCTCAGGCACTCCATAAGTTTACACAGCTTTGCAATCTGAGCAATTTACCAAAAACCCGACCTCAAAAGGTCGAGTGTATAAAGAGTTATTACATTTTTCATTTATGCCTATATGATTGTAAAGCAAAGTTGTATTGCCTGTCTTTTTTGACTCGGCCATACTTTTAAGGTTTGTTTTGCGGCATTGTTCTCTATTCGTAGAGACCTTTATTTTATGTACATCTTGCACTATGCTTACACTGAAGATTTTCTTTTCAATCCTTGTGGACCTTCCCCCTTGAAGATTTAATGTCGATATTTATTTAGGAAATAGACTCAATAGACCAAATCAACTGGAAAATTTTTTGTCTTGTTACTTAAATACTTTTAAAGATATTATATCGTTTCCAAACTTTTTCCACCATGTTTAATTGTTGTCACAGCATTTGGTTGTCTAATACGGAATGATTCCAACAATATACCGGGTGTCCCATACCACCCATACACCAGTTTTAAAATTTAAATAAATAATTTTCCAAAAAAATCAATTGTGCCATTATACTGCTGGTTACGCTCTATCAATTAACACTAATTTCAAAAGTACAGGGTGTATCAGAAGTAACCTATCGAGACCGAAAGTAGCTAATTTTTTATTTTAACATTTTCGTAATCTGGCAATTTTTGTAATTGACTGTTTTAGGGTAATATAAATCATGTGCCTAAAAAATTTCAAAAATTTTGTATAATAAATTAGCAAAGGGTCTTTGCTATCAAGCAAGATTTAAAACAAAAACTTTAAGTTATTACTTATTACCTACCAATTAAAATTGAGCTTTCCTTGGGCGCATCTAATTAACGAATTTATATAACAATTTTAGTATAAAACAGTTGTATTTTTTATTTAGCACTGTTAAACTATACTTTTTAAACTTGGATTATAAACGAAAATAATATAATAAAGCTGATTTTAAAGAAACTGGTAACTAAGGTATTCAAGCTCGTGTCATTTTGGAAGACAGGATATCTCAAATTAATTCAGTTCTCTAGGTTCATAATGTAAGAAACATCACTTCTAAATAATTCTCCTTTTCAAAGAAGGATTTCAAAAATGTTTATAGCTTAAAATCTTCAAACGTTTGTCCCCATCAAAAATTGTGTATAAAATGTAATTTTATCGCACGGTCAGGTTGAAATATTATTTACTTCACTAAGAGTTGACAAGATTACGTAGCATTAAAGTAAACTAAAAAAAAAAACTTTTTCAGACCAATCATTTTTGAAATTTATTTTTGTAAACGATAAATTAACAAATATAATTATTTTCAAGACTATTTTTTTAACTGTGAACCCTTAGTGTGAAACCGGACTCAACGCCTTCGACAGGGCAAAGCCCTTGGAAGCGAGTCAAAGGCAGAGGCCGGCTCAAAGGAAGAGCGGAAAGGACCCAAGAAACACCCAAGAGCTGGCCAACAGAATCCATTTTATTTTCATCTGTAAAATTTATTAAACATGGTTTCACAGACATTCACAACAAATACCTTAACTTGATAAATAACCATCTGATATTGTTAAAAATATTTCAAATATTTTGGTTTGGAGTGTTGGCAAACATAATTAAAGATTTGGTTCAACTTAAAATTTAGTAAATGCTGTTTCTCTTTCTTTTTTTTAAATTTAAATTTAAGGTGGCCACCAATAACCATACTGAACAATAAATAAATAAATAACAACACACATTGACATTACATAAAAGGTACAATAAATAACAATTTAACGATTTACGGAAATGATCGCCTGATAAATAACCTTCCGCAACAGCGGTTAATGAAAAAACTTAGTTAGGCCTGCCAGCCTAGCCTACAGATAGGGCACAGCCCTCAAGAAAATCTCTTGAAAAAATTATTACTATTGAAAATTGAAAAGTTGAAGTTGAAAAGTTGAAGTTAAATTAGTGAAAAGATTTTTAAAATTGGCCCAAAAAAAATAAGTTAAGATGAATTTGTCTCGGCAGTGATTTAAAATGGAAGAACCAATTCCACCCGGTATCCTCCTGCTGAAAAGGGCGGGCTCCTAATTGGATAGAAACCTTACAGACTAAACAAGATCAATTTAACATAATATGAATTTGTACTATTGCAAGAATAAAGTCCTAGCCTGACATGGGCCCAAAACTTCACACCGTTGTTGGTTTGGCAAGATGGTAAGTCCAGGTGGAATCACTGCACTGAGATGGTGGATGGCACGCAGTAGTAATGGTTAACACTGACCTCAGCCGTAGAAAGAGCCCAGAGGTTAGGCCTACCGGGGTAGTCTGGGCGGTGGAGCCAGAAGGTGCAGGTGACCCCAAGGTGAAATAGGCCTATGGTGGTCATAGCCTGGGCGGCAGTGTCAGCCGGCGTGGGTGATCATGGGCACCTGCAGGTGTAGGCCTAGGTCAGCAGGCAGTTTGGCTCCATGCCGAGTGGCGCAGCAGTCATCGGGTCATGTGTTCAGTGGGCAGCGTGACCGTCATCCATGGGCCCTGTCACAATTCCACTCACAATAACAAACGGTTCCTAAACCCTATGTTGTTACAATGTGTTACTTGTTTCTGTATTTTTTACATTTTTATTCCTAACTCAATTGCATTGAACTTGTTTAGCCAAAAATTGAGGAAAATTGGAAAAAAAGGCAGATCAGTTCCGTAAAGTAGTAGCCTAATGAGTAGCCTAATTATTTATTTTCTCCTTGCATGAGTTTGGTTTGTTACTATTTCATGAAGCTACTTGCACATTGTTTGCTGGTTCATACATGAAAAGCCTATCTATGTCTGTGAAAGGAGTAAGGTAACTTGTATAAGCATAACACATTAAATTTTTTTTACACTTAAAGCTTATACAAAATGTAAACTACAAAATCTAAAGGAAACTTACAGTTCAGGCTAGGCTAGGCCTAGTCCAAGCAAAATGTGACAAGGTGGCTGGATTCTGTCAACCAGCTCTGAGTAATGGGTTTTCCAAAAACACAAAATTTGACTGACAATAAACACAATTTCTTGCACTTGGTGAACAATTCTCACCTTAAATCTGAATTGAAATTGTCCTAACCTCAACTTGGATGTACAGCAGAAACTCACACTGCGATTTTGGCAGAGTGGGAAAGAAGAAATTTCTCCCTTTTTTTTTTTTTGAAAAAAGACAACAAATAATAATTCTGTGAACAATGGATATACATCAATATGAAATAGAAAAAGATGAATCTTACTTACCCGTGAATTGTGTCTTCTTAGAAGTACGCCATCTCGTAAAGAGACGGCAATAAGAACCTTTAGTGGCACCGACCAAAGACAAAGTGGGAAAAGCAAAACTTTTTCATGAAAACTTTCAACTACGCCGGAAGCCACAGAACACGAGGAAGGTTTCGAGAACCTTCCAAAACATCTGGACCCAAAAAAACTGGCACTTCCGCCAGGCTAGAAAGAAACAGAATTGGAAAGCAAACGGCCTCGGCAAGACCGACGGCCAGTGCACTGTGACGTGAGGCAAATACAGTAAGAAAATCCAATGAATTTTCGTCTTCAAAATTTGCCACGGCACAACCTCCCCCACGAAAACCAAACCTCCGGGGAGAGAAGGCACAAAAACGGTAAGTGAACCTCCACCTTCCAGAGGGAACACTCACCTCCGGGAATTTTGCTGGGCCCAGCACTGGTAACAAAAAAATGACAGTGGAGGACACGGTCCACGGGAAAGAGAGGGTGATCAGACCTCCCATTCCGTAGGACCTCCGAAAACAGACCCTCAATTGGAGGGTACATCCTTACCCCGGAAAGCCTTCAGTTGGGAGACATGAGCCTTCCTGAACACGGCACCCGAGTCTGGGTGACCAAGTCTCACGGTCACAGGCGATAGGAACTTCAGAATTCTGTGGGGTCCAGACCAACGGTAGCAAAGTTTAGCAGCTCTCTTGTCGGCGGCGGAACTTAACGGGTGAGTCTGACAAAACACAAGGTCTCCGACCTTGAACGGGTTGGCGAGGCGACCCTTATCGTAGCGTTTCCGGACTTTCTCCCTACTGCGCAGCAGGTTTCTTCTCGCTGCGCGCCAGGCACGGCAGACGTCCCCACTCCCCGGTGAGGGCAAAAGGTCTGAAACGCGCCACAGGTTTGAGAGCGGAGACGAAGGCGGGTATCCCAAAAACAACTCGAAAGGGACGGCCTTGTGGCTCTCATGTTTCGCACTGTTGAATGCCAGTTGCAATCATTCCAGCGATTCGTCCCAAGTGGTTTGCCGTTCGGCATGGAAGGCGATCAGGGCCGCTCTCAAATTGCGATTGAAACGCTCAGCATGTGAGGGCTGGGGATAGTACGGCGACGTAGTAATGTGCTCGATGGCGTGGCCAAAACAGAATCTATGGAACTCCCTAGCTGTGAACTGGGGACCATTGTCAGTGACCATTTGCTCAGGTACACCGAAATTCTGAAACAAACGGGACCTCAAAGCCTTAATGGTGAGATCTGTCGTGGCCCTACGGAGTGGGAACAACCAACAAAATTTTGAAAAGGCGTCCACGCAAACAAGTAGGTAAGTGTTACCAGACCTGCTACGGGGAAAAGGTCCCACGTAATCAATGAACACCTTCTCAAAGGGGCGGCTGGCCACGTCCGAGGACAAAAGTCCGATTTTCGTGTTCTGAGCGGGTTTGCTCAAACAACACAATCGACAAGCTCTCACTCTTTCGGCGATGTCTTTATCCATGCCCTTCCAGATAAACTCTTTTCGGATCTTTGCAATAGTTTTGTGGATGCCCAGATGACCCCCCACTTGAGATGAATGGAAGTAGGAGAAAATCATGGGCACCAGGACACTGGGGACAACAATCCGAGTGCCACCTCCCACACGTGGGCGGCAGCAGAGGACCCCCTTGGAGAGAGAGTAAGGCGGGCGAGGCCCCACTCCCTCAATTTCTTGCATGATAGGCCCCAGCTCTGGATCTTGACGCTGGTAGGGAGCGATATCCCCGAAAGCCAAAGGAAACTCCAGGAGGACAGTCCCACACAACGGATTCTCCGCAGGAGACGGGGTGTCATGATACATGCGGGAAAGGGCATCGGCAATGATGTTTTGCGTCCCTCTCACATGCTGCACCTTGAATTTGAAAGCGGCAATTTTCACCACCCACCTACCAATTTTTCCAAGCTGCCTGGGGTGAGAGAGCAGCCAAGACACCGCTTGGTTGTCAGTCTCGAGCAGAAACTCGGCATGTTCAAGAAAACGGCGGAACTTGTCCATTCCGAAAACTACTGCCAGGCATTCAAGCTCGTACACAGAAGAAGCCTTTTTCTCGGCCTGGGTCAAGGTCCTGGACGCAAAAGCAATTGGCTGCCTTTCGCCATCAAAGGTCTGTGACAAAACGGCGGCGATGGCGCTGGAAGAAGCATCCGTTTGGAGAATAAACGGCCGGGAAAAATCTGGCATCCGCAACACCGGGGGTTGCATGATCGCCTCTTTGAGCCGGTCAAAGGCCAACTGCTGGTCTTCTCCCCACTCAAACTTCGCTCCTTTCTTCCGGAGGGCGTTAAGAGGGGCAGCAATCTCAGCCACCTTTGGGATGAACCTGCGGTAAAAATTGACCATCCCAATGAAACGGGCAACTCCCTTTGCATCTTTCGGTGCCGGGAAATCGCGGATCCCCTGAGTCCTGGCAGGGTCAATACGGATTCCCCGGGAAGAAACCAAATGCCCCAAAAAGGAAATTTCAGATTGGGCAAAGGATACCTTTTCGGGGTTAGCAGTGAGCCCAGCCCCACGCAGCCGCTTCAGCACTTCTTCCAAATGTTGGATGTGCTCCTCAAAGTTTTCACTGTACACCAACAAGTCGTCCAAATAATTGAACACATATTTGAATTTAATGTCATGGAAAATCGAATCCAACAAGCGTGTCAGGGTTTGAGCTCCCACGGCAATTCCCATTGGGACACGCGTGAATTGGTACAGATTCCATGGCACACAAAAGCTGGTGACATGTCGGGACTCCTTCTTCAGAGGGATCTGGTGATAGGCCTGATTCAAGTCAAACACAGTGAAAAATTTCGCCTTTCCAAACCAGTCAAAGGCCGAATGGAGGTCAGGCAGCGGCACACTGTCAATCTCGATCTTGGAGTTTAACTTACGGTAGTCGAGGACTAGCCGTGACTTCCCATTGGGCTTTGGAACCAAAAACGCAGGGCTGGAGTATTGAGACCTGGAAGGTTCAATCACTCCCTCCTTCAAAAGCTCATCAATGATTTTTCGCAAGGCCTCCATCTTAGGGGGCGCAAGCTTATACGGATGGCTGCGCACAGGTTCCTTATCAGTGAGTCGAATTTCATATTCCATCAGGCTTGTGAGACCAAGGCGGGGAGTGAGCACATCAGGAAAGCGAGAGCACAAGTCCCTCACAGCCTTCCTATGCTCCGGAGGCAAATGACCCAAACTGTCGCCCTTAGAAACGCTATCCGGTTCCTCCGGGCACTCCACCTCCCTGACAGACATTGACGGAGTAGGGGCCACCAAAGGCACCAACACGTCATGGTTAAACTTGAAGTAGCAGCAATCTCGCTGCAAATCGACAATGAGGCCGGTCTCTCTAATGAAATTCGCACCCAAAATGCATTGGACGCCCAGATCCTTGGACACAAGAAAATCCCAGACCCATGAAAATCCTTGGATTTTTATCTTGAAAGCCACCTTGAGCCAAACGTCCATGGGGGCATTACTTGCCGTGAGACAAGTCAGGGACACATCTTCCGAGCGGAGGATCGCCCCAGATTCCACCAAAATGCGGTGAAAATCGGTGGAGATCAGGCTCACCGCAGCTCCAGAATCAACGAGGGCCGGAAAATTTGAGTCACCAATGAGAAGGTCAACGTAGGGACAAACAGGTCTTTGGGTCCTGATGCCAAGAGTCGCTACGCCCGCGACACCTTTAGACAAAGGATCGGCTGGGCTCGTCGCCTCCGGCGCTGGCTTAGGTAAGAGTCGGGGGCCTACCGGGGTAGACCCCCGCCTTCCCCGTTTTTTGGCCCGGACGAGACCTGACGACAAAAACGGCGAATATGGCCACGCTGACCACACCCATAACACGTGAGGGGCGTGCGGTGTTGAGGAGTTGCCGATGGTGAGGACACCTGTCCCACCAACGGACGGGACTGCCTGGCATTGGTGGATCTAGCACTCTCATCTCTGCGCTGGTCAATGAGTTGCACATTTCTAGCACCCACAACCAGCTTATCGAGGCCAGAAAATGAGTCAGGCTTGGTGGCAAACACCAGTCGAGAGCGCTCCTCAGGAGTGATACCATCCAGGATCACTTGGACAACTTCAGCTTCACTTAAGCCCACGCGCAACACGCGTCCGGCAGAGCGGACAGCCGTCACGTATGCCGCGAGGCCTTCCCGCAATCCTTGGCACCTATAAAACATCTGCATCTTCAAATCCTCCCGCATTCGTCCGGGGACGTACATGTCGAGTGCCTGACGATGAAACTCCTCAAAATCGCCCTTGCTGCTGAGCACAGCATTCAGCAAGTCAGATAGGGGTGAACGGCAATACGGTATCAGCAAACTCAGGAGAAGTGAGTCGCTTACGCCCGGAATCTCTCGCATTCGGAAAACGTCCGCCAGAAACTTCAGGAGCCTGTGGACGTCAAGACCATCAACACAGGGCAAGGCCTGTAGCAACGGCGTCAACGGGTTCGGCAACTTGTTGTACGCGCCGGGCGAAAATGGTGCAGTTGCTGGTGTCTTAGGCTCAACCAACAGAACAGGCGCAGCCAGAGACTCGCCCGCATTCGCCAAAGGTCCAAATTCAGGCCTGTCAGTGGAACACTCTGCATTCTCCTCAGATGTGGTCAGAGGAAGAGCAGGGGGAACCGGAACGATCGGGGAATCAGCAGGAGGAGGAACCGTAGCTGCGCCAGGAGGCTTAGCGGAAAGCACCTCCAACAGCTCCTCGACGGACTTCAAACATTCCTGCAGCCAAGTCAGATCATCACCCCTGCGATTGCCACACTCCAAAAGCAATTTCACTCGCCCCTGCAAGTGGACAAGGCGAGACAGGAGTCGGAGTCTCGTTCTGGCAGGAAGCGTCTCCTCCCTGAACTCCTCCAGTCTCCCCTCCCACTCTTCCATCTTGGTCATGCATGCCTTCAATTCCGACTCAGGATCCAACTTCGCCGGCCACGAACTGGGGAAACAAACCGCTGGCCAACAAACCCCTCAGCTGGGTGCGAAGAGACCGCGCATCGCCAGCTGGATTCGCTCCTCTCGCACTGACCTCGAAAACGAGCTCATCCTTCAAAAGATGCTCCGGAGTCAAAGAGAGCGCCATGATTACAAATTACGAAACAACGTTCCACAAACAATTTACAACTTAGCTGCTGAGGCTACGGGACCAGGATGAGAAACATTCACGGGGCCCAGAACAACAGGTCCCACTACCCACTTGGATGATCAAAAAACAAACAAAATTTGACAATCAGGCGATCACTATCCACATTGATGAACAAACTTACAAACAACAACAAACAAAAAATGCCTGGGTCCTCCAACACTACCAAAAACCTAAACATGGCCTAAACAAAACTGCATTTCCAGTGGCCAACCACGCTCTGCTACCATTTTGAAACCGGACTCAACGCCTTCGACAGGGCAAAGCCCTTGGAAGCGAGTCAAAGGCAGAGGCCGGCTCAAAGGAAGAGCGGAAAGGACCCAAGAAACACCCAAGAGCTGGCCAACAGAATCCATTTTATTTTCATCTGTAAAATTTATTAAACATGGTTTCACAGACATTCACAACAAATACCTTAACTTGATAAATAACCATCTGATATTGTTAAAAATATTTCAAATATTTTGGTTTGGAGTGTTGGCAAACATAATTAAAGATTTGGTTCAACTTAAAATTTAGTAAATGCTGTTTCTCTTTTTTTTTTTTAAATTTAAGGTGGCCACCAATAACCATACTGAACAATAAATAAATAAATAACAACACACATTGACATTACATAAAAGGTACAATAAATAACAATTTAACGATTTACGGAAATGATCGCCTGATAAATAACCTTCCGCAACAGCGGTTAATGAAAAAACTTAGTTAGGCCTGCCAGCCTAGCCTACAGATAGGGCACAGCCCTCAAGAAAATCTCTTGAAAAAATTATTACTATTGAAAATTGAAAAGTTGAAGTTGAAAAGTTGAAGTTAAATTAGTGAAAAGATTTTTAAAATTGGCCAAAAAAAATAAGTTAAGATGAATTTGTCTCGGCAGTGATTTAAAATGGAAGAACCAATTCCACCCGGTATCCTCCTGCTGAAAAGGGCGGGCTCCTAATTGGATAGAAACCTTACAGACTAAACAAGATCAATTTAACATAATATGAATTTGTACTATTGCAAGAATAAAGTCCTAGCCTGACATGGGCCCAAAACTTCACACCGTTGTTGGTTTGGCAAGATGGTAAGTCCAGGTGGAATCACTGCACTGAGATGGTGGATGGCACGCAGTAGTAATGGTTAACACTGACCTCAGCCGTAGAAAGAGCCCAGAGGTTAGGCCTACCGGGGTAGTCTGGGCGGTGGAGCCAGAAGGTGCAGGTGACCCCAAGGTGAAATAGGCCTATGGTGGTCATAGCCTGGGCGGCAGTGTCAGCCGGCGTGGGTGATCATGGGCACCTGCAGGTGTAGGCCTAGGTCAGCAGGCAGTTTGGCTCCATGCCGAGTGGCGCAGCAGTCATCGGGTCATGTGTTCAGTGGGCAGCGTGACCGTCATCCATGGGCCCTGTCACAATTCCACTCACAATAACAAACGGTTCCTAAACCCTATGTTGTTACAATGTGTTACTTGTTTCTGTATTTTTTACATTTTTATTCCTAACTCAATTGCATTGAACTTGTTTAGCCAAAAATTGAGGAAAATTGGAAAAAAGGCAGATCAGTTCCGTAAAGTAGTAGCCTAATGAGTAGCCTAATTATTTATTTTCTCCTTGCATGAGTTTGGTTTGTTACTATTTCATGAAGCTACTTGCACATTGTTTGCTGGTTCATACATGAAAAGCCTATCTATGTCTGTGAAAGGAGTAAGGTAACTTGTATAAGCATAACACATTAAATTTTTTTACACTTAAAGCTTATACAAAATGTAAACTACAAAATCTAAAGGAAACTTACAGTTCAGGCTAGGCTAGGCCTAGTCCAAGCAAAATGTGACAAGGTGGCTGGATTCTGTCAACCAGCTCTGAGTAATGGGTTTTCCAAAAACACAAAATTTGACTGACAATAAACACAATTTCTTGCACTTGGTGAACAATTCTCACCTTAAATCTGAATTGAAATTGTCCTAACCTCAACTTGGATGTACAGCAGAAACTCACACTGCGATTTTGGCAGAGTGGGAAAGAAGAAATTTCTCCCTTTTTTTTTTTGAAAAAAGACAACAAATAATAATTCTGTGAACAATGGATATACATCAATATGAAATAGAAAAAGATGAATCTTACTTACCCGTGAATTGTGTCTTCTTAGAAGTACGCCATCTCGTAAAGAGACGGCAATAAGAACCTTTAGTGGCACCGACCAAAGACAAAGTGGGAAAAGCAAAACTTTTTCATGAAAACTTTCAACTACGCCGGAAGCCACAGAACACGAGGAAGGTTTCGAGAACCTTCCAAAACATCTGGACCCAAAAAAACTGGCACTTCCGCCAGGCTAGAAAGAAACAGAATTGGAAAGCAAACGGCCTCGGCAAGACCGACGGCCAGTGCACTGTGACGTGAGGCAAATACAGTAAGAAAATCCAATGAATTTTCGTCTTCAAAATTTGCCACGGCACAAGTGGACTATAACTACTTTACGGATAAAGTGTATGGACGTAGTTAAATTAAGTACAGAAGACTTCATTAATAACACTATACTGTAAGGGTTAATATGAATTTTCTAAATATTCGTCAGGGGCGGAAACTGTAAACCTTTATGTTTCCGAGAGTGCAGTGTCCCTCCTTGAGTTGCTTTATGCAAATCATATATCTGGGATCGATCCAATGACCTTCTAAAGCGAAATCCAAGCCACTGGTTGTGAGCTCAGCGAGATCCGCAACGTATCTGATTTGAATAGGAGCTATCCACACAGTAATGGTTTTTTAAAACTACTTTTTTCAATTCCAATAATCACTATAAGGAATTAATTTTTTGCGCTTGTTGAAAATGTTACATGGTACAAATTTGAGGCTATGAAGGAGATTAAAACATCTCTATCTGATATAGAGATGGTTTAATAAATTTTAGTGTTTGTAACTAAATCTATAATGTTTAAACAAATCTATGTAACAAATCACCGTAACATGTTTGTAGCCCTAACAGAAAAATTAGGCCTAATAACCAACCTATTGTGATTTATTTGATTAATTGTTAAGGGTAAAGATTTGTAATGTATCAGATTTGACATTTTTTTGTAGACATTTTTCGAGATTTCCTTAAAGAATAAGTGATATAAATAGGAAGCACAGAGAAGCCTTATAAATTAATAGCTACAAAGGTTTGAACACTTATGTGACCCTGAATGTGCTTTGCGAGGGTTTATATGAGGCTCAGCCGAGGGTCGTAATTACGATGGTTTGTCTAACCCAGTTTGGTCCTGGTCCTCGCCTGAGGCAACGCGTTTGGAACTATTTTGGGAGGATAAAAGCAGAGTATTAGCCATTTAATAAAATAAATTAACAATTTGAAAATTCTGTTTACCATAATATATATTTCTAATACAAAAATATGCAAGTTATCACAATATTATTTTCATAAAATAATTCTTAAGTGAGTTGTCATAGATTGGGTAATATAGCCGGTTCACTTACAATGGCACAATTGCTTTTTGTAAAAAATTAATTCTGTACATTTTAAAAGGGATGTACGGGTGGTCTAAGACACAAGGTATAGTGTTGATGGACGTATTTTATACACCCTGTATATATATATATATATATATATATATATATATATATATATATATATATACCCCATACCACCCGTACCCCTTCTAAAATTTAAATAAGTGATTCTTCACAAAAACAAATTGTGATCTCATAGGTAAACCGGTTACGCTTTATCGATTGACACTGATTTCAATGTACAGGGTGTACCAGACAGCAACCTATACAGCCTGAAAGTCTCTAATTTTAAATAAAAACCTCAAATTTTATGACTTTTGTTATTATACACGTAATTTTAAGACAATTTTACAACCTGATTTATAAAACCCCTGATCCAAATGGTTTAGAAGATAATGGCGGTAAAATTTAGTTTTTCCCCGTGAGATTAACATGTCAAAAAATCACATCCATTCTCTGAACATTTTACCTTCAACAGAACTGGCCAAGTAATAGTACATTTCTTATAACCTCACTTTAAATAGTACTCAAACATATAATATCGATTTTCACGTAATTATTTTTAATTTTTAATAAATTTTTAATGATCTCCGCCATATTGTTAATTTTATAATACCCCCGTCGCAGCAGACCTGCGTACTCAGTGAATTTCCGAACGATCTTGAGATATTATATTTTCCCCATAAACACCATAGGAATGGGTATGTAGGTTTGCTGCCTTGGGATGTTGTTAGAAAATGTTAGTTTTGTTAGGAAATGTAATAGTTACGTTAGGTAAATGTCAAACTGTATCAATTTTCGGCACTTTTTAATTTTCCCCATAAACCCCATAAGGGGTGAGTATGTAGGTTTGCCGCCATATGGGTGTTGTAAGCAAATATCAGTTAAATCCTACCTAGTGAATGTACATACCAAATATTATCACGTTATGGTGTTCTTTTCATTTTCACCATAAACCCCATAGGGGTGAGTATGTAGGTTTGCTGCCATGTGGGTGTTGTAAGCAAATATCAGTTGAACCCTACCAAGTGAATGTACATACCAAATTTTATCAAGTTATTCCAATAAACAAGCGAGATACAGGGTTTCATTGATTTCCCATAAGATTAACATGGAAAACTTATTTTTGGCTTTTCTCCGTAACCTGTTAAGTCAAGTTAAAAATTCAAAATACTAAATTGTTTGTTTTTTAAAGCTCTTTTAAATGGTTTTAGTTAAAATTGTTGAATTTTGAAAATTACGCTCCAAAAATGCAAAAAACCCATTTTTGACCCTTTTGAGACCCCATAAACCCCGTTTCCATGACCCCATCATGCTGGTTCGCGAACTCATGAAAATAAATCTAGTCTTACACCTTCATACCAAATTTCATCAAAATCGGAGGCCCTCTTCAAAAGTTATCAGTACCACGGACACACACACACACACACACACACACATATATATACATATATATGAAAGTGAACGAACGGTGTTTTTAGCTTCTGGGGACCTCAAAATGAAAAAGTAACATGGTCCCGGGCTCAGGTCTTACCATGGCTACTACCGTAATAGCGTATTCCCTATAGGGAAATTCGCTAAAAAAGACAATAGTTCATGACAAAACTAATAATTTGTGATGGAAATCATTTAGAAGGAGAGTATATGACTTTGTTCTGAGACATTTTTGCTTAACCAAAATGTTTATAGATAATGGAGTTGAAAATTTGTTTCATGTTATTCTTATGGGAGAAATCCAAAATTTCATCAGCCATTATCTCCTAAATAGTTAGGGTTAGGAATACATATTAAACTGTAAAGTTGTCTTAAAATTACGATTAGAATCTAAAAATGACGTAAAAAGACCGGGGTTTGTATTTAAAATTAGTGTCTTCTGGTTTGGAAAAGTTGTTTCTGGTAGACCCTGTACGTTCAAATTACTTCCAATCGATAGAGTGTAACCAGTTTACTTACAATGGAACAATTACTTTTGGTAAAAAATTAAATTCTGTATATTTCAAAAGGGGTGTACGGGTGGTCTGGGACACACGGTGTAGTTTTGATAGACGTATTTTTATTTTATCATACAAAACAAACAATTTTATCTGACATGATTGTAATCAAATGGACCAAAACATTTACACGTAGGAATTGAAATAATTATTGTTATTCGTAAGTTAAGTTTATCGCACAGGCAAGCTTGCATATCTACTCTTTGTAGCGAAATTGATTTTCCGTTTTTCTATTGTTAATTCGTTCCCGTATATCAACGCTACATGTTGTCTTATGGTATTCACATATTCCCGTGATGAACGCTGATAACAAATTTTTCGCACATATAAAATACCCTGAACTTATAAAATACTGTTCAGCTCAAAAGTTAGTCTTGGCCGTCTGCTATATAATATGTAAGTTTTAATAATCACCATAACTTTTATTGGAGATCCATATTATTGTCTTTTAATTTATGTAATTCTAACTCAAAAGAAATTACAGTTGATTCAAACCTTAAAATAAAAAAATTCATTTTCAATACTAATTTGCTACATAGAATGATTGTAATTGATTTATTTTTTGTTATACTCTATTTTCCAATAATCTAGCAAAATATAAAACCCCATTTAAATAATATTGGTATCTTCAACAAATAAGAAGTAAAGGGAAATACAATTCACTTCCATAAAAATTGTTTTGTATCATCGGTTGAATACAATATTTTTGAACACAAAGGAGTAAACGGTATTTTTTCCCTTAGAAAATGATGTTGATTGCTAATAATCACCCAATCTAATGAGTGAATGTTTCATTACAATAAGCACTGTGGCAGTTCTGTTAAACTACCATTCTTATTATTTATAGAACAAAGAAAAGGGGTGAACCCATAAATAAATGATTTCATAGTCTGCGAAGAACTCAATATTCTTCTTGTTCTTTCCTAATTTATTTATTTATTCTTCGAGTTTACTTGCGTACTTTACAGGGGTAATATCAATTCACCAAGATGCACTTCTAGTAAATATATATTTTGATGGAGACGATACTGTAGTAAATTTATTACACAGCTTACAAATAAATTGTACAATATCTAACAACTATAAATCATAGTAGCTAACAAACCGTAAAAAATGATGGGTAACTTTTATTATGATTATTCTAAAGAAGTGTGATGTATTACAAGTTTCAGTGGTCTCAACATTTATGAAAACCCTAACGACATAAATTAAACTTGACCATTCGTTTAGTAATAAACGCAGTTATACAGTATAACAATAATAGTTCTTTCAATGATATGGTTTCAAAGTATAGAAAGAGAATTACATACTCCAGAAATAATGGAAAAGATATTTCATAATATTTCCATTCATTCCATTCCAGTTGTCAAAAATTAAAACACAGGTACCAATATTTTTGTAATTTTAATTCGTCGTTATAGAGGCCTTTCGCTAGCAAGGCTAGCATCATCATACAACTCACAAACTGAAAGGTTATAATAATATTTACATAAATAAATTTTGATAAAACATATGATTAGTTGGGTAATTTAAGATTGATGTATAAAGTTTTCAAAAAATTAAAATAAAATACTATAACAAATAAAACAATAGTTTCAACTTCATTTACAATTTGGCAAATCTTGAATTTAGCAGTGATGAATTTGGAATTGGGCCATTGTCGTTGTTAACTAAATTTTTCATTTTGTTGATAAAAACTGATTCCCAGGCATTCAATAAGGTAGGTTTTGTGACATTTTTTAGAAGATTCGTGCTATTGAAAGATATGGAATGGCCCGTTTCTATACAATGTTTGGCAATGGCAGACTTTTCTGGGCGATTATGAATTATGTGGGATACGTGTTCTTTTACGTATCCCATTAACGACGAAACGACGAATTAAACATTAAACGACGAATTAAAATTACAAAAATATTGGTACCTGTGTTTTAATTTTAAATTTATATAATTATCTAGGGTATTCAACATTTTTTGCCTTTATCGGTCTCCTTATTGCACTGAACCTTCAATTCCTTCCTTATTCTAAGTATTTCTTCTTGTGTATTTTATTCGTAATTTATCTCCTGTATCTTCACCACCTTGTACCTTTTTGTATATCAGTGAGCACTATTAAAACACATTGTTTTAGCCCCTGAGCTGTGGTTTTAATGTAAGAATTATTACTTACTGTAAACCGTCGACAGCTCAATTGTAAGTATCCATAATTGGATACTTACAATTCAGTGAGCACAGTTAACCAAATTTTAAATATAAGGAAGCATAACCTGCAAGAACATTTTGAGGAGTTAAATTATGTCTATTGATAAGGAAAATAAATGGGTTAAAATAAGGTAATAAGCATTTTATAACCAAAAGATTATATTAATGTTCATTTTTCATTAAAAGTTTATTAGTAACTGGTTATTATATGCATCAACAAACTAATATATATATATATATATATATATATATATATATAGTAAATTAAATCATCTATAAAGTACCTCTCTTTATATAGCAACCAAATTTTACAGGGCCGCCACTAGTGAGTTTTTCCTATGGCAAAATGTGTTATGGGGGCCCCTGTCACATGCTCACGTTTTAATGTTAAAAATGCATTGTTTAAAAAATTGCAGCGCTGCAAAATAACCACCTCTTATGATAAAAATAATTTTTAGTCCCACAAATAAAGTATTGTACACATATAAGCTTCAAATTCGACATGCACATGGCATGTTCTGTCAGTTTAAAGACAAACATATCCAATATTTAAAATTGGATTTTTCACTTCCTCGAGATGGAATTTTTATGAGCAAAAATATTATTAAAATCTGCTTAAAATGTTGATTTGTATTTATTGATTAACTGAACTCTGAATAAAAAAAGAATTAATATGAGATTACTGTATCTGTAAATGACCAACATTTTTATTCTTGTTATATTTTGCCATATCCACGCCTTAAAAAAGGCCGAAAACTCCCCAGGCCGAGAGTTTTGGGGCATCCAGTATTTATGTTTCCTAGCAAAGTATTATCTAACCCGCCCTTACACCCTAGAAGATTTCAATATTCCACCCACATAGCGATGAATACACAAGTAGCTCAGTCAATATATAGGGGAAAAAAATGGAGGACATTAAATTTGGATACCTATGAAAAAAAGGACAACTGTGTTGTTTAAAACTTATTATTTTTTGAGCTCTTTATAGTGACCTACTGGTTCCTATCTTATAAAAATCTCTAAGTTAATCTGATAAAAAATCCGTGAAACTTACTAAAATATTGTTCCTATGACACTATACGTATCTTCTCAGGATAACAAGGCTGAACATTGAAAAAAGGTTGTTATTGTTTACTCTCATTTGGCAAGATCAGTATTTTTATTAAGAAACTGATTATTTGGCCATTTTATTTTTACCATTTCTTCTGCCCCTAACCTCCAGAGTTACCATGGCTACCACCGTAAGACCTAAGCCCACGACCACTTTACTTTTTCATTTTGAGGTCCCCAGAAGCCAAAAACACCATTCCTTCATTTTAATATATATATATATATATATATATATATATATATATATATATATATATATATATATGTGTCCGTTATACTGATAACTTTTGAAGGGGACCTCCGATTTTGATGAAATTTGGTATGAAGGTGTATGACCAGGTCTATTTTCATGAGTTCGCGAACTAGCATTGTCGGGTTATGGGAACGGGGTTTTATGGGGTTTCAAAGGGGTCAAAAATGGGTTTTTGCCATTTTTGGACCTTAATTTTTAAAATTCATCAATTTTAACTAAAACCATTTAAAAGAGCTTAAAAAAACAAACAATTTGGTATTTTGAATTTTTATCATAGCATAACTGGTTACGGGGAAAATCCAAAAATGTGTTTTCCATGTTATTCTTATGGGAAATCAAGAAAACCCTATGTCTTGCTTACTTATTGACATAACTTAATCAAATTTGGTATGTACATTATTTAGATAAGGTTTAACTTATACTTGCATACAAAACCCATATGGCGGCAAACCTACATACTCACCCCCATGGGGTTTATGGGGAAAATAAAAAATTGCCAGATTTGGTACAATTTTGTGTTTACATTCACCAATTATTGATTAACTTACATTTTCTAACAACAACCAATGGCAGTAAACCTACATACTCGATACTATGGTGTTTTTATGGGGAAAGTAAATAATCTGAAATTCCACTAGAAATTCGCTGAGTACGCAGGTCTGCTGCGACGGGGGTATTTTTTTTTAATCCACAATATATGTTTCTACTGAAGCCATATTCTCGCAGATTCTCCTTTACCACTCCCTCAAAAATATTCCTCCATTCATCAGATATTTCTTTAAGACTCATCATGAAATGAATATAGTTTTATTTACTTTTTACTAACCGATACTTTGATTGTTTTAACATAGGTTTAGGGTGATCATGTGATTTGTATGAAGACACGCGGCTATTGACGCAAGCATTGCACGACGGCGCGACGCGACGACGATGGTGGCCCCAGTCCGCGGGAATGCACTTAACGTTACCAAACATATAATAAAACCCAGAACAAAATTTTTTTCTAATATATTAACACTGGTATTAAAAGAGATTTATCAGTAAGATTTTTAGTTGCTGACAGTAAATCAATCTCAATCTGTTAAACGTTAGAAAATAGTGTTTATGATATAGGTGTACTAATTTAATTTTTCGTGCAATTAGTATAAGTTTCCATAACATTATTTCAAGTTTTTATATATAATTGTTGCAAGTTTCATTTGAGTAGGATGTTTTATACATACTCATTTTTGCCAGCCGGGTGTTGTAACATTAAGTCATATTTATGCATGTCTCCTTATTTTGTTGAGGTTGGGGCCTCTTGTCATTGGGGGCCTGGGGCAAAATGCCCCCTTTGCCCCGCCCCTAAAGGCGGCCCTGACATTTTACTAAATAGCCAGCTATTTAATTTGTATTTTACTGCTTTCAAAAAACAGAAACCTTGGTGTCTTAGCTTTTATTTGTTATGTGTCAATAATCATTGGATTGGAATTGTCTGCTTTGTTTACTAAAACAATTTTGTAAATCAGCAGTGTTGTTAAATTTTTAGTTTAGGAAATGGATATCTTCTGGAGCAGTAAACAGATAGATAAAGTAGATAGTCTTGGATTGGTCTAAATAAAGTTTAATTTTAATTTTACGGAGTTACATGGCATTTTCCGAGGGATACTACTTTTCCCTATCATCTAGGGGCCAAAAGAAATCCATTTACACAAAAATGCCACGATCCGTTCAATTTAGTCAAATAAGGCTAAAAAATATTAAATGCTATGTGTAAAAATCATACATTACAAGCAAAACATTCAACACAAAATTTGCCACTTTTTAAATACTTTAAATAAGTAAACAGAAGTACAGTAGAGGCAAAAGAACAAACATTAAATAGACTAGCAACTGATGAACTTTCTATCTAAAAATCTTGGTGGATAATTTGAAATATATTAAAAAGCTACAGCCGACCTTTTGAAAAAGTGGCCTCAGCAGGCAAACGCAGCTTCGGAGAGTGGAAGACTTTTCACCGTCGTTCTTTTCAGGTAACCTACATAAAAATCGGTCAAAATGTTTTAGTTTGCAATTACTTCCGGGTTTAGTCATTTTTAAAGCTAATTTTAATAGACATAAATTTTTAACCGACAGCCATAGGTTATATGGCCTCTTCATTAATTGAGAAAAGAGGAGAGGAACTGTGGGCAAGTGTCTTAATCTGAGGCAACGAAAACAGCTTAAATCTTTAGTTGAAGTATGGTAAACGAATAGGCAAAGTTTAATTATAGGTAAATCTAAGATAATGTAGAAAAGCAAACAGTGCACAACCCCCAATGTCCCACAGAAAAGTATTTTTGACCGACAGACTCTTGTATTGTCGTAGACACGATGAGGCTAGCAGCGTTGGCCGCGCTGGCGTTGGTGCTCTGTGTCGCCCCAACCCCCACCCTTCAGCAGTCCGGCAACTGTCCGAACGTCAAGACCAAGTACCGCTTCTGGCTGTACGCGGTAAGTTGTACGGAGCCAAAGAACGATAATGGTTAGAGAAGGCTTACCTTTGATTTCAAGTCACTTTTACACTGAATGTCGATGATGAACTCCTTATAGGTATGTTCTTAATGTATGCCTACATTCATATTTCTTATAGGTATGTGTATGAAGTGTATGCGGTACATCATATAATGTTTTAGCTGTGGATAAATGGTTTACAGTAAAATGTATACGTAGTTTTCATGTAATTTAACGTAATTATTTTGTAAAAATCAAACTATTAGATGAGCACGTAACACGGTTTTTACCACGCTAATGGTAGGCTATTTTCTCTGAAAAGCTGTGTGTTTATCGAATGAGTGCTTATAAATTTATGCTTTTAAGTTATTTAAATCGAAATGTGTGATTTAAACTGATTCAATTAAATACAAACAGAAACATTCAGATTTTAGTAGTACATCCAGGGAATAAACCCCTTACTTCTTGGAAGAAATTTCAATCCTTTGTGGTATTCAAGCTTGAATTCCGCAGCTCAGAATATTTTTCCGTGCAATGATATCCAGGAGCATTATCTTCATTAATCTTCTTCGCAGATTCTCACGAACGTAACTTACAGTATCCTTTTTCTTTGTAGATGTCAGGCCGGTGGCATGTGTACATGACGTACGGTACGGAGCTGTTTGAAGGCAGTGGCACCTGCCAGATTCTGGACTACAAATACAACCGTGACGAAAAAGACCTCGATGTGACAGTTACCCAATTGCCAAAAAAAGGGTAACATTTTTATTTATACTTTATATTTAGTACATGAAAACAGTTGTCTTCTAGCTTTTAAAAATTTAGTTACATTATTGGACAAATCTGTTTAATGAATAATGCTGAAAAAGATCCAAGGGAAAGTAATGAAAGTATTCAAGTTATGCCTACTTTCTGCATGTCTGAAAGGATGTTGAAATGATTCAGTTTTGAAGAATGATTATGTTCATTGATCAAAATAATACTCTTGTCACAGTTAAAGTGCCTTCTCGGTGTATTTCCTATGATATTATAGTTAATTTCTTGTTTTTCTGGGAATGTAGATTTTATGATACGGAATTGTTATAAATCAACAACCGTACTTAGATAATTCATTAAGTTATGCTAATAAGTAACCAAGTTGCATGTTTTTGTTGTTTCCCATTAGAATAAAATGCCTAACATTGCTATTTTCTGAAACAAGTTAATGATTCGAAATACTAAATTATTTGTTTTAAAAGTTATTTTAATATTTGATTTTAGTAAATATTGTTGAATTTAAACGAATTACCATCAAACTGGCGTGGAAACATATACAGTGGGCTAAACAAGTGTCGGACCGGCCTCAAAGCGTTGTACATGTGTATGTGTAATTTAAAATATATATATTTTTAGATATGGCTAGGGTTTTTACCTTTCAAGGGGGATGGCCAATAGGGAGTAAGAATAAAATCCTTAAAATAAACAAGTACTAAAGTCCTGGTTTTGGGTCTTACTACAAATATCAGGAGGAAATGTCTCTAAAGCACGATTAGTCAGTACTGGTGGAATTACTTGATTGATAAAAATAAAAAAATGGTTCGTTTATCTAGTTTAGTTTTAAAACTCATTTTTGTTCTCACTTTGTACTTTTATGAACAATTTAGTCAAGAGTTGATGTAGTTTAAATGTCGAGTTACTAGGCTACATTAAACAATGCAGGTTTGCATCTTTTTGGTACTACCGTTATATTAATTAGTAATAATTACGTCTTACTTACAATGAACAACCACCTTAAAGTATATAATAATGTATGAAAGTTTTACTGAAGTAGCTAACAGTAGTTATTTATCGCTCAGGGTTCACTCAACTGCTGCAACAGTATATGGCAAGGTCTACTTCGAGGAAGAGACCGACCCCCCAATGGGCCAACTTGTGGCAGAATACTTTATTTCAGGTCAGCCAGTAACACTCAACAGAATATGTTTACTCATTAATCTACTATACATATTTTTTTAAATACCACTCACTAATGTATCAGAGTATCTCCATAACCATAGGGTATACAGGGTTGAAATTTGGCATGGACTTCTTCTTTGCTAAAAAACGGTCACTACGAAACGGTTTTGCAAAATTCCTTCAGGTCTTCGACCCACAGCACTTCAAAATTTCTATCTAATTTCTTATGGTCAATTTTTAATAAAAATCAAGGCAAAAACGAATCTGAAAATCTATGGGACCTATGACGTTAAAATTTGGCATGGGTGTTCTTCTTTGCTCATAGATGCTAACTAAGAAACGGTTTTGCTAATTTCCATCAGGGCTTCGGGACACAGGGCTTTAAAAATTTCTACCTAATGTTATTCTTCAGGCCAATTTTTTGTACGAATTTAAAAGCAACGAATCTGAAAACTATGGGACCTACGAAGTTAAAATTTGACATGGACGCTCCGCTTTGCTCATATGTGCTCACTAAGAAAGGTTTTGCAAAATTCGATCAGGGCCCCACCACACAGGACTTCAAAATTTTGAACTAATCTAATGATATTCTTAAAGCCAATTTTTAGTTCGAATTTAGGAAACTATGAATCTTAAAAACTATAGGATCTATGATATTGAAATTTGGTATGGACGTTCCTCTTTGCTCATATTGGGCTCCGAACCATAACCTCAAAATTTCTATAGAGCCTACATGGTTACAATTTGACATGGACGATGGACGTTTCTCTTTGCTAATAGGTGCTCACTAAGAAAAGGTTTTGTAGATATAGTTTTTGAAATTTTTTATGGCTTCACCCTAAAGGTATTAAATATTACTATAGAGCGAGCCTATAGGGTTGAAATTTAACATGGACGTTCATTTTCACATGTTTTCATTAAGAAAGTGGGCTTATAAATATAGTTTTAGATGTCCTTTAGGGCTTTGCCCCACTGGATTTAAAAATTACTCAATGTCCTACGGGGTTAATATTTCACATGGACTTTCCGCTTTGCTCATGGGTGCTCACTAAGAAACGGTTCGGCAAATTTACTTTAGTGCTCCGCCCCACAGAACCTTAAAATTACCGTAGATCTTACGGGCTTGACATTTAACCTGGTCTTTTTTCTTTGCAAATATTTGTTCCGCTCCCACTATTTCAGTTTGTTTCTCTGTAAAGAGATTAAAAACCAATTCAATCACGTTCGAAGTCGTGACGGGCAACAGCTAATTTGAATATATTATTAAAATGTGGCAGCATAATTCAGTAAAAGTGAGGTAATAAGTTATATTATACTATGAAAAAATTAACATTTATTTATAGACTAGCTGTTGCCCGTCACGGCTTCGCCCGTGATTGAATTTATTTTATAGGTAATACAATCGTTTTGAAGAGCAACGAAATCTACTTCATTGAGAATGACATTGGAACAATGAAGTAGTGTGAGTGGAGCTCTGAAGGAATTTCGCAAAACCTGTTCTTAGAGAGAAAAGGTTTCTTAAATAGAAAAGGCCCTAACCTATGAGCAAATAGGAACAACCAAGTCAAATTTCAACCCCGTAGGCTCTACAGTCATATTGAAGACATGTGGGTCGGAGCCCTAAAGAACATTAAACAGTACTTTTGCAAAACTGTTTCTTAGTGAACACCTATTAGCAAACCGGAACCTTTACGTTAAATTTCAACCCGTAGGATCTATAGTAGATTTGAGAATTTGTGGGGAGGAGCCGTAAAAAAAATTTGCAAAATTGTTTCTTATTGATCACCTATGAACAAAAAGGAACGTCCATGTCAAATTTAAAACACGTTGGCCCTTGATTAATTTTGAAGTCAGGTGAGGTGGAGCCCTAAAGAACTACAAAAACTATATTTACAAAACCATTTCGTAGTGAGCACCTGTTAGCAAAACGGAACATCCACGTTAAATTTATACCCCCTAGCATCCATCTTAATCTTGAGGTTCTATGGGGTGAAGCCCTAAACGAAATTTTTCAAAATTATTTCTTAGTAACTAACTATGAGCAAAGAGGAACGTCCGATTCAAATTTAAACCCCGGAGGCCCAACAGTAATTTTGAAGTCCTGTGGGGCGGAGCCCTAAAGAACTTGGAAAACTGTATTTGAAAAACTGTTTCTTAGTGAGCGAGCACCCGTGAGCAAAGAGAAACGTCCATGTTAAATATCGACCCCGGAGGCCCAAAAGTAATTTTGAAGTCCTGTGGGGCGGAGCCCTAAAGAACTTCGAAAACTGTGTTTTCAAAACCGTTTTCTTAGCACCCATGAGCAAAGAGAAACGTCCATGTCAAATATCGACCCCGGAGGCCCTAAAGTAATTATGAAGTCCTGTGGGGCGGAGCCCTAAAAGGGATGTTTAAAGCACTTTTTTGAGCACCTAAGAAAAAAGACATTACTCCAAATTTCAACCGTGCAGGTTTCCTAATTCGTATTTAAAATTGGCCATGCGGATAGCGTTATATTAAAATTTCGAAGGCCTGTGGGGCGGAGCCCTGAAGGAATTTTGTTAAATCATTTCTTAGTGAGCACCTAAGAGGCAAGACGAACCTGTGTTTAATGTTTCAAGTAAATACGTTTGGTAGTTCCTGAGATTTCATGATGAGTCAGTCAGTAATCACTCCCCGTCAGGTTTAGCTTGGTCGCTAAGCTCACTCGCCGCAACTATCCTCTAGCCAATCTCCCCTCAATAATTTGAATCAGAACAGCTGTTTACAAAATTAATACTCCTTAATGTAATCATATGTTCCAATACAAAAAATGTTGCTTCCATAAGAATAACATGGTAAGTTTGAAGACGTGTGGGGCGGATCCCTGAAGGAATTTTCAAAAACCGTTTCTTAGTGGATGCCTACACCCTAAAAGGAACGTCTATACAAAATTTCATGGTTCTAGGTCTAATAGTTTAGGCTGTGCGTTGATACGTGAGTCAGTGGTTTTTGACAAATATATAGTAGAAGATTAATTGAACTTAAATAGAGAAAAATTACGAATTGCCTCTCAGTATCGTATAGGAGTCAATTATAAAAAAATGTTTTAATTCATAAAGAATTATGTTTTGAATATGAATTATAATATTTTATAATTTTAACAGAATGTTTATTACTGTCCTTTTCAGGGTTTAAGAGCTCGAAATAATTTGGTCTAAAAATTATATAGTTACTGTGCGAAAGTAACTGTACGTTAATTGCTAACCTCCCTCCACTAAAAGCCATTTGATATTATTTTATAGTTCACATATTATGCTTATAAAATATTTGGTATTAACTTTACAAATATCACTAATTTACTAATTAATGGAAATAAGAGGGGAAATATAGCCCATACAATGCCACGTCTATCTCAATGAGTATAAAAATGAGTTTAAAAGTAAATGATGTATTGAAGAGTTAAAATAATGTAGTAATAAAATTTAAGGTAAATGAAAAGTTAGCTTTTAAAATGTATACAGTTTTATTATTCGATTTAACTTGGTGTCTAAAAAGAACCGGAACTGCAAAATATTTTTTATCTATCAACTAACCAAAAAATGTATCTGTGTTTTTAAGTATTTTAAAATTTTATTAATAAAATCTCTTACTACCTTACCTCACTTGTATTTAGTAAATTATGGTGGAAATTTTCCATAACTGACTGAGTAGTCAAATAAATGTACTAATTTTCACGATCTGGAATTTCATATTAAAGTCTTGAAAACCCACGTGAACACATCTAAATGAATATTTTTTTAAAACATGCATAGGTTGGTATGACCATCAAATAAAAGTTTTTATTTGGTAGAGTGCAATACCAAAATGGCTTTAAAATAAAATAATTTGAAGTTATTGCATTATGTTGAAAGTTGTTTCATTTTAAAATGTCTGCATTATGGTTTTACTGCAAAGGTTGTCAATTTCCTACCATTTATTGCTTATTTATTAATTTGAATTCCAATAGTAGAGTTATAGTCGAGCAAATACGACCTTTGATTTAATGTACCTAACAAGCTTGATTTAAGATATTCAAGAATTCCTAAATAAGGTGCCCCTTGCACTTTTAAAATGACAATTAAGGCGTAGTAACATTAATTTTTTATACTTAAATTTAATTAACAATTTAGTAATATAACAGGTAAAACAGATTAAGTTTTTTGGTACACCCCCGTTCAATAATGGATATTACTTTTTTCAGATAAGACTTACAAGTGTCCGCTTTGGGTTCTCGATTCCGACTATACATCGTTTGCTGTGTTATACAGTTGCCAAGATGATAAAAATACCCAGCGTAGTAAGTATAAAAATCAAAAGTTTTATTTTTAATTCTAAGTAGAATTTATATAAAATTTCTATTAAACCTATCTAGATGTAAAACTTGAATACCAATGACATAAAAGCAATCCATTTGTTATCTGAAATTATTTTATTCAAACATACTCTTACAATCAGAGTATTTAATTAGTAGTCTATACTTCATGCATTTTATGCAGCTTTTTACAATATTGGAATAAAGTCTACCTACTTAGATTTTAGATATGAAAATGTAACACTAATAATGTATTTAATTTAAGTAACATTGTTACAAGTATGATGTTCCTCAGGAACTACGTATTGTATTACTAAGGTGAACGTTTAAAAGGAAACAATACAAATATGTTAACTGAACAAAACTATGACAGTAAGCGCTTAGAATTTTTAAAGACTTTCATTACTTAAACATATTGTTTTTAATAATGATACAGAAACATTAACAATAAAAATAAGACACAATATAACGGGTTATTTAAAGAAATTTGTTTTACATTAAAATCCAAGATTTGATAAATTTGAATTTGGTTATGAATCAATACTAAAAGAATTTCATTATTCCAAAGATTGAGAGATTGGCCTATGCTCATTCTAAAACAACAAAGAAAAAAAACGACAATAAGAAACGTGATATTGTGTAATTTTAAAATTATCTATTTAAGAAATCAATGTTTTTTTACAGTTTCAATCTGGATACTAGTGAGGTTTCCTGGGATGTTGAAGTGTCCTAGGTGCAAGGCAAAACTCCACAGGCAAATTGCCGATACGTTATACAAGAGCGGTTGTCCAATCCAGATTAGGGAGCTTAAATATAGTGATAGAAGCAACTGCGATACGGAGAAATGTAATGAACTTGAAAAGGAGAAGGAAAAGAAAAAAGAAGAGGAGGAGAGGGAGAAAGAGAAAGAAAAGGAGAAGGAGAAAGAGAAAGAAAAGAAAGAAGAGGAGAAGAAGAAAAAGGAAAAGGAGAACGAAAAAGAGAAGGAGAAAGAGAAGGAGAAAGAGAAGGAGAAAGAGAAGGAGAAAGAGAAGGAGAAAGAGAAGGAGAAACAGAAGGAGAAACAGAAGGAGAAAGAGAAGGAGAAAGAGAAGGAGAAAGAGAAGGAGAAACAGAAGGAGAAAGAGAAGGAGAAACAGAAGGAGAAAGAGAAGGAGAAAGCTAAGGAGAAAGAGAAGGAGAAAGAGAAGGAGAAAGCTAAGGAGAAAGAGAAGGAGAAAGAGAAGAAGAAAGAGAAAGAGAAGGAGAAAGAGAAGGAGAATGAGAAGGAGAAACAGAAGGAGAAAGAAAAGGAGAAAGAAAAGGAGAAAGAGAAGGAGAAACAGAAGGAGAAAGAGAAGGAGAAAGAGAAGGAGAAACAGAAGGAGAAGGAGAAGGAGAAGGAGAAAGAGAAAGAGAAGGAGAAAGAGAAGGAGAAACAGAAGGAGAAGGAGAAGGAGAAGGAGAAAGAGAAAGAGAAGGAGAAAGAGAAGGAGAAACAGAAGGAGAAGGAGAAGGAGAAGGAGAAAGAGAATGAGAAGGAGAAAGAGAAAGAGAAACAGAAGGAGAAAGAGAAGGAGAAAGAGAAGGAGGAAGAGAAGGAGGAAGAGAAGGAGGAAGAGAAGGAGGAAGAGAAGGAGGAAGAGAAGGAGAAGGAGAAAATAAAGAAAGAAGAAGAGAAAAAGAAAAAGAAAAAGGAAAAGGATGAGAAAGAGAAAGAGAAGGTGAAAGAGAAGACAGAGAAAGATAAAGAAAGGAAAGAAGAGGAGAAGAAGAAAAAGGAGAAGGAGAAACAGAAGGAGAAAGAAAAGGAGAAAGAGAAGGAGAAACAGAAGGAGAAGGAAAAGGAGAAAGAGAAGGAGAATGAGAAGGAGAAAGAGAAGGAGAAAGAGAAGGAGAAAGAGAAGGAGAAACAGAAGGAGAAAGAGAAGGAGAAAGAGAAGGAGAAAGAGAAGGAGAAAGAGAAGGAGAAAGAGAAGGAGAAAGAGAAGGAGAAAGAGAAAGAGAAAGAGAAGGAGAAAGAGAAGGAGAAAGAGAAGGAGAAAGAGAAGGAGAAAGAGAAGGAGAAAGAGAAGAAGAAAGAGAAGGAGAAAGAGAAAGAGAAGGAGAAGGAAAAAGAAAAAGAGAAGGAGAAAGTGAAAGAGAAGGAGAAGGAGAAAGAAAAAGAAAAAGAGAAGGTGAAGGAGAACGAGAAGGTGAAAGAGAAGGAGAAGGAGAAAGAAAAAGAAAAAGAAAAAGAGAAGGTGAAGGAGAACGAGAAGGTGAAAGAGAAGGAGAAGGAGAAAGAAAAAGAAAAAGAGAGGGTGAAGGAGAAGGAGAAGGAGAAAGAAATGAAGGAATGTGATTCAGAGTGTGAGAAGAAAAAGGAAGAGAAGTCTTGGCAGGAAGAAATGAAATGGATGACGGAAGGAAACTCGGTGGATGTGTACTAAATGGTTGCTGATAATATCTTGTTAGAAATTTCCTAAAATAATTGGACAGTTGTAATATTTTTTTCGTGCTAAATACTCTTTTTGTTTATTTGGTGTTTGACAGCAGATTAATAAAAATATTATATCTCCGAAACATAATCGGTTATGCAAATGTAAAAAGTTTGATTGATTAAATATATTTTACATAATAATTTGTTGCTAAAGGGAAAATTATTTCCCATATCGACCATAAAGTTTTTATGTAAATATCTAAGTTATGTGTTGTAAATGCACTTATAATAAAGTAATAATGTAATTAATTGAACCATTGTATGGAATTAGACAAATACTAACGATGGTAGTCCCTCTCGATAGTCAATTTTAAACGCCTAGGAAAATAGTTCTCAAGTAGTCAGGAGATTTCAGGTATAAAGAAATTCAACGTAGTCTTAGTAGATTCATATTTGGAGAAAATAAACTAGAATAAAACAATGATAACAATGAGGTAAACAATGAGGTAACAAAGATAACAATGAGGTAAACAATGAGTACCAACCCTTTATTTAAGATCGCAACAATATTTTGATACTGTTACATCATTTTTAAATAATCGGAAAGTAAACATTTGAATATTCTCAAAACTAAAAAAAAAAAATTAATACAACGTTGTTATTTTGCATGTAAAATAGTATACACAGTTTTGAAAGATTTTTTTTTAATTGAAGATTTAAAGTTATTTTTAGTTTTATTTATCATTTAAACATTTTCAGTTAAAATAAAATTAGTGCAATAAAAATGGTAAAGTAATTATGATAAAATTAATCGTGCGCTGTAGTTGATAAATGTCTTACATACAAAGCATCAACATTAGAAAGAGAGGTTTGTTTATATAGCAACACTGAAAACCCCCAAATAATCGTTGTACACGATGATTCACGTAAAATATCCCAAATTGACTACAGGCAATATAACCTTGACCTAACTTTATTTTAATTTAATTTCGTGTTATGGAGCAATGTAAAAGTGTTTTAAGTCTTGTGCAAATTCATGATGTTCTATAAAATTATATTATTCTAATAATCATTAACCTGGTAAATGGGAAGTAGGATTTGTAGTTGTGAGCCATTTAGTCAGGCAGAGAAGGGTTTTGGGTGTTATAGACAGAGATATTTACTTTCACTACCTTGACTCACTTCAAGACGATACATATGGCAAAAATATTTGTTGTAGTATTAGTAGGCTTCCCCAGACAATAATACTATTAATAATATTTATTTATTTATCCATTAATAGCCGAAGCTAATACTAGAACAATACAATACTAGAACAAATAAATTAAATAACAATAATTAGATACAATAAATTTGTATAAGAGTAAAGTGCAAAAAAATAATATAACTGGAACGAAGGATTATTATAAGCAGAGTTTATTAGTTTAAATGTTACAAGCTTACTAAACAAATTTTGTAATAAGTTTATAGCTTTTTGTCAGCTATGAAAGAGCATAACACACCAGATCATTATGATAAAATAATACTACATACACAATAAATAAAATTGGCAAAATATGTAAAAAAATGATGAAAACGGTGAGTTGACTAAGAAAATTCATTAACATACAGCTGGGATAGATCATGTGAAACTGTTGAATTGGACGAACGTCTCGAAGAGGAGAGAAATCCACAAACATGAGTGTTGGGGCCTCACTGTTTTGATGAAACCTGATTTCAATGGCGAATGATTACTCTCAAAGGAATTGACAGATCGACTTCAAACTTTCGGAGTAGATAATTTGCATGATTTGTAGAATTTTTGTTGGTGAATTTATTTTAACTATTAACAAACTAATAATCCGTAACTGAATTTCCTATAATTAAGAAAAGCATTGGATGCAGCGACCACTGAATTTAAAGGCCGTTTGAGTGGTGGTTGAGTTATTTGTTTTTAATTAACGTCTATATCTCAGGCATAGATTAAGGATTAAAAAAATATCCCGCTGCTGTATTACTACACAAAATACATTTTTTTCTAAAGATATATAATGTTTTTCTAACGAATATGCAAAACATACTTTTCTAACATACCGTTTGCACTTAATACGTTTACATATTTAGAAATGTTATATTTTAATTTTTCCAAGATATGTTTATGATTTCCGATCTTTTGTTCATCCGTCCCCAAACGCACAAAATAAGCTTACTCCTAATATTGTAACATAATGTGAAATAATGGTTGTGAAAAAATATCCTACCATCGAAAAAAGCAAAATAGTCTGATGAGCAACGATGCATTGTTGCCAAATGTCTACCCATATTAGCCGAGGGGGGGGGGGGCTCGTGAGTTTTTTAGCGCCCGTGCAAAGACACAATTTGCCGCCCACCCGCCTTTTCAACACCATACTAACCCCGAATTCCCCCTCCCCATCGCCAGACTATACTCCCTCATGATAAAAATGACACGTAAAAAATGAATACGTAAAAAATCAATCTTTATTCATCTTAGAAGAAATATAATAACGTAGTTATTACTATCAAAGTCTAGTGAGCTGGCTGAATATAATAAAACAAAAAGTTTTCAATTTTTTTTCTGTGGATTAAAGATTATTATTAAAACAATCTGAGAAAAAAATACATAACAATATTTTTTATCCTTTTTTGACATTATTTTTCGAACACCTCCATAGCAGCATACTAGTGTGCTCAGATTCAGCTTGATGAGCTGAATCATAATGACCACCCACAGTATCTGGGAGTCACTTTAGATCGATCTCTCACGTTTAAAAGCCACTTACAAAAAACGGCAGCTAAGGTGAGAACCTGCACTAACATTGTCCATCATCTCGCTGGCTCCACATGGAGAGCTAACGCACAAGTTCTGCGAACCACTGCTCTGTCATTGGTATATTCAACTGCTGAGTACTGTGCTCCCTTGTGGTTAAATTGTGTGCACGTTATATAGAGAGATCGACGTACAGCTAAACAGGACCATGAGAGCCATTAGTGGTACACTCATGGCAACCCCTGTACCTTGGCTCCCGGTGCTGTGTAATATCGCTCCTCCTGAAATAAGACGAAGGGATGCACTCATTAGGGAATACACTAAGATCTTATCTGCTCCACAACTGCCCATCCATGATTACCTACCCCAGAATGCGGGCCGATTGAGGTCCCTAAAACCACCTCTACGAACAGCCTCCCATTTGATGGGCACGAACTTCGACATCCATACAAACTGGACTTCCTCCTGGGACGCTTTTCAAGGTCGGAACCACTTCTTGATAGCTGACCCGACCGTAGCGGTAGGTGGTATGAATCTTCCTCGGAAGCAGTGGACTATACTCAATCGTTTCCGCAATGGAGTGGGAAGGTGTAATTATTGGAAGTACAAATGGGGAATGACACAAGACCAGTCATGCGACTGCGGAGCAGAGTATCAAACTATGGAACACATAGTCGCAGAGTGCTCACTGAGTGCCTTCCCCGAAGGATTGACCGGTCTGCATAGCTCAAGTGAAGCTGGGCTGCAATGGCTTAGGCCCCTGGATTTAGCTCTATAAAGAGAGATCTAATTTTTATTTTAGTGTTTAGAATTTTACTTATACTGACTCAGGTGCTGTGCACCGCAGAATTTATTTTATTATTCTTAAATCATGGTGGCTGGCGAGATGAGCCATATATATATATATATATATATATATATATATATATATATATATAGTGTGCTCAGACAAATTTCATTAACATGGTTCTTATATGGGTGTATCACTTGAAATGTTTTTACTGGATGATATTTTAATTCTGTTAACGTTTTGGTATTGGATGAACCATAGATTTTCCATTGTTGGTAGTTCTCAAATGAATGTTAGAGCTGTTTGTAACTCAAAAGCTGGTCTATACAGTTGGTCAAGTGAGAAACGATGATTATCCAAATCATTGTTATTATTATTAAGCGCACTGTGTCAAGTGCGCTTCATACCTGTTGTATGGAATTAAATATTATATTAAAACATTTGCGATGCTATGAACTACAGTAATATTAAAAAAATATAGTTTACATTTTAATATTTGTATATTATTTACACGTTTAACTGGATAAGTCTCTATAGTTATTTAACAAACTAAAACAAAGCCATAAGAGTATATATATATATATATATATATATATATATATATATATATATATATATATATATATATATATATATATAGGCTATTCCATAATGGAGCATATATTTCCATATATCATATATGTAGACTATATGATATATATATATATATGATATACATATAATACGTGAAGACGTTTTTTGTAAAAGAAACTAATTCATTATTTCTGGTCCAATTTCAGCGTTTGTGATGTCAAACAATTTGTCTCAGATTGTAGTTTTGCAATCAGGTTTTAGATTTTTTATATTTTCATTCATAAGGGCATGGGAAGACCTAAAAGTTACTTTTGTCCATAAGATTAACATGGGAAAATGTTTTTATTGTATTACAAAATAGAGCAGCTGTTGAAAGTAAAATATACAAATGTTCAAAGCTGAATAGAAATTTATTGAACTACCGTTTCTGAAATTAACACAATTTCCTAGAAAATGTCTATTGAGATGTTTCACATTTTAGCGAATTTCCCATAGGGAATAAGCTATTACCGTAGGTCTCATGGTAAGACCTAAGCCTGGGACCGTGTTACTTTTTCGTTTTGAGTTGCCCAGACATAAAAAATAATAGTCATTAAAATTTATATATATATATTTACGTATATATATATATATATATATATATATATATATACGTATATATATATATATGTATGTATGTATGTGTCCCTAGACACACTCATACGACAACTCTCGTAAAAACGGTCCGATCGAGACAAAATTTGGTAGAGATGTTTCATCCTACCTTTATTTGGATGAGTTCGTAAACCAGATATATCGACCTACCGGAAGGGATAGTTTTGGGGAGTTTTGTACCCCAAAAATGGGTTTTTTTTGCATTTTTCAAATGTAATTTTTTAAAATTTAAAATTTTGATTTTCACCACTGGATTAAGCTAAAAAACCCACACAATTTAGTATTTTGAAGCTTTGCTCTATCTCCATTGGTTACCGAGATATTAAAAAGTATAAAGACAGTACATTGTATTTTGGGGCTCCATGTTAATCTTTTGGAGAATAAGGATGTGTTAATATTTCACTTATTAATTAATATTTTTTGATGAAACTTGGTATTTAGCTTCATTTGATTGAAATTCAACCATTTATGTTAAATAATCTTGGTTTTTTTTCTTATCATGTCAGCGAACCTGCATACTCTTTTCCCATGTTAATCATATGGAGAATAGGCAAACTCTTTTATTTATGGACAGATAGATTTATGAAACTAAGTATGGCTTCATATGGTCGAAGTATTTTTTTTTCATGCTAAAAACCTACTTTAAGTGTTCCCCATGGCAGCATACCTGCATACTCTTTCCCTTTATCGTAAGGAG